>JAQFVV010014894.1:0-24654 GCA_028023455.1 Epiperipatus broadwayi | reverse complement strand
GAGTTGACAAAGATTATGTTGTGGAAATGGGATGGGGCAGAATATGGGAAGACTTAGAGTGGGGAATGGAAAATAAAGTGGCTAACAGGTTTATCTGGGCATAGTTACTGAGATATTCTTGACTTCGTTTAAGGAGAAGCCAAATACATACATCACATATTAAGCTTATTTATGAATTTTTATTTTTTTAATAAAATAATACATCATGTGTATATGCTATTCATTCCTTTATAAGAAAGCATTCTCGTATTATTTCAAGAATTACAATGCACATTTAACATAACTATTTATGATAATTGTAGTTTAATGCTAAATTGTAATTCAATCTATCAATAATTTTTTTAAATGACCCTTAAGGAAGAAGTTGTAAAGATTAAAGATCATGATTTAGAAAATATCCTCAAAATAATTTGCTGCCTTTCATTACAATCAATTAACTTGAACATTATTGTAAAATGTATTAAAATTGATCTTATCTGATACCCATAATATTCCTCTTCAATCTTTAAGGTATTTTCTTTTGTAGAAATTTTAATTTATTGCAAAAATTTATTAGAAACTTCAATTTTTTTTTATTTTGTTCACTAAAGTAATAAAATCATAAAATGAATATTATTTGATATTTGACTTCCATATTAATTCAAGATTCCTTTCATTCTGACAACTATTTATTAGGAACATATCTTTATTCTGTGCTAACTATGTTGCATAATTATGAATTCTTTGAAGTTTTATGACCATTTCCATTATATATTCCTGATTATGTGCATGGATGTATATGTTCCAATCAAAAGATGACTAAATCTCTCTGAAATCTACTTCAACTCTTTTTCCAATAAATGTGTTACATAGTAATATAGTTTTGCTAGTCACCTCAAAAATTATAAAGAGCTAGCATGTTTGGACCATGAATTATGAAATGAGACAGTTTGTTTCATATCTTCATGCGTTGCCTTCATTTCTCTCCCTGCCACCATGAAATCCTACAAACTACATGAAAACATTTTTGCAATTTATGACATCACTGCTGAACACAGTTTGAATTATTTTAAACATTTTGTCGGCAGTTTTGCCCAATTAAAACAAAATTTATTATTTGCCTTTTGGCTTGGGTTAAGATACGAAATATACGGTCACATTTCTAATCATAACTCATGATCCAGATATGCCTTGATTCAGAAGTGTGTTTGTGAATTAAGGAGAGAAATAAGACTGATATAATGGGTTTGTATTTTTGTTTTTAAATAAAAGAATACTCTGTGTGTGTGTTGCAATGGTAATGTGTAGCTTCTGAACCTCATGGTCTATAATCATGGCCAAGTTTTATCGTCTGCACTACTAGAACTTCTTACGAATTCCTGAGCAGTGAAGCCATTCGATTATTATTTCTCAAAAAAAATATTTATTTGTTTTCATGTGTATGTATTTTTAAATTGTGATATAAATATTGTAGATAATAATATTAAGTTTTTTAAAAAATTATCCTATATCATATTATGTATACATATCCTTGATGTTTAGGTCTTCTTGATGATATTAATAATTCGTCCGATATTACATCAACTTTGCCAGGTAAGAAATCATTCTTAACTGTGTCGAATGTATTCTTTTAAAATATTTGCTTTATTATAATTATTTTTTGATGTTCATAAAGAATGTGAAACAAATTTTTATAAAAATAATGTCAATAAAGTTTGACAGGGAATATAGTATGCTAAAACTGCATAGTCACCCCTTGGTATTGATAGGGAACTTCTTTTTGCAATAAGAAAAAAAGATGGAAGAATTACTAAAAAGGAAAATGACATCATGAAATGTGTGAAAAAGTTTTGTAAAGAATTATCTACAATAAAGAACAAGAAAAAATAGTCTCTGTATCTTCTAAATTTCCCAATATTTTATATGTAGATATGAAACATGCAGTTAAATCTTTGAAAAAGGGGAAAACTCTGGGTAATAATGGAAATTATGGTTAATATGTTAAAAGAAGTGGGTGAAGTAATAGAAAAATTGGCAACTAAGTTATATTCCAAATGTCTAAATGATAAAGATGTGCCAAATGATGCAGTGTTAGTATTGATACTGTCAGTCTTTTGTCAGTTCTAAAAAATTTTTTTTATCAAGTTAATTACAATTTGTCTACAATAAGCTTTAAATTTTTAATCAACTAAAAGGATAAGCTAGATTTAAAAGTGATTTTAGTACAGTGAATCACATCCAAGTATTAAGAGCAATTATAGAAAAGGCCATTGAATATGAATTGCCATTATGCTTTGGATTTATAGATTATAAAAAGGCATTTGATTCTATAAGCATATCTTCAGTAATTAAAGCATTAGATTCTCAAGATATCATCATCATCATCATCAACCATTATCAATCCACTGCAAGATGAAGGTCTCTCCAAGTTTAATCCATCTTCTCCGATCTTTAGCTTCTCTTCTCCACAATACCCCTGCACATTTTCTTATTTCATCCATCCATCTCACATGTGGTCTCTTTCTGGGTCTTTTACAATCTCTTGGAATCCAGTTTAAAATTTCAATTGTCCATCTATTATCATCTCTTCTAGCAATATGTCCAGCCCAACTCCATTTCAATCTTTTAATTTTTTCAATAAGGTGAGTAACACCTGTTTGTTGTCTTACCCATACATTGCGTTTTCGATCTCTTCTTGTTACTCCCAACATACATCTCTCCATACTCCTTTGAGTGGTCTGAAGTCTCTGTATTGCTCTTCTATTAAGTGTCCAAGTCTCAGATCCATAAGTAAGAACTGGTAAAACACATTTGTTAAAAACCATCCTTTTCAAACACATAGGCATATTTCCTTTTAGTATCAAGTTATTTCTACCAAAAGCACTCCAACCAAGTTTAATTCTATGATTAATTTCCTCCATTATATTTCCATCTGTATTAATAATCTGACCAAGGTATTTGTAACTGTTAACTTTTTCTAATTCTTCATAATCAATCTTTATTTTCATATTTTGAGCAAATCGATTAAACATTACTTTAGTCTTTTTAACATTTATCTTTAGTCCTACTTTTCTACTTCCATCTGCTAACTCCTGCAACATTTCCTGCAGCTCTGAAGCATTATTTGCAAAAACAACTACATCATCTGCGAAATCTAAATGACTTAAATACTCTCCATTTACTTTCACTCCTTTAGTTTCCCATTTTAATCCACAAAATACTTCTTGCAGCATTGCTGTAAAGAGTTTTGGAGATATGGAGTCACCTTGTCTTACACCTTTCTCAATGTTGATTTTTCCAGTATCATTATGTAATCTAATTGTTGCTGTTGCATTTTTATAAATATTCTTTAAAATATGACAATATCCTGGATCTATACCTTGATGAGCCAATGCTTTAATCACTGAAGAAATGTGTATAGAATCGAATGCCTTTTCATAATCTACAAATCCAAAACATAATGACAACTCATATTCGTTTGTCCTTTCTATGACTTCTCTCAATACCTGGATATGATCTATTGTACTAAAACCACTTTTAAATCCAGCTTGTTCTCTTGGTTGGTGGAAATCCAAAGTTCTCTGTAGGCGAGTTGTAATTATCTTGGTAAAAATTTTATATAAAACTGATAAAAGGCTGATAGGTCTGTAATTTCTAATATCTTCTTTATCACCTTTTTAAAATATTAATATTAATACTGCATTCGTGTGCTCTTCCGACGTGTGCTCATCTTTATCATTTAGACATTTGGTATATAACTTTGCTAAAATTGTTTCTATTTCTTCACCTGCTTCTTTTAATATATCAATTATAATTCCATCATTTCCTGGAGCCTTTCCTTTCTTCATACACTTAATTGCATGTCTCACTTCTTCATTTAAAATTCTGGGCAATTCGGAAGATGTAATAGATATAGGAGGTACTTGTTCTTTATTACTATATAATTCTTGATGAAAATCTTCTACCAATTTCATGATGTCATCTCTCTTTTTAGTAATAATTCCATCTTTTTTTCTTATTGCAGATATAAATTTCCTACCAATACCAAAATGTTGTTTAACATTTTTGAGACTTTTATTTTCTTCTACAGCTTTCCTTGCTATTTCACAGTTATACTTTCTTATATCATTTTCAATTCTTTTCCGTACCATTTTACAAAATTCGAGATATTCAATTCCTTTTAATACATCATTTTTGTATATCTTCATATTCCTTCTTTTCTTCATAAATTCTCTAGTCTCAGTAGAAATTTTATTAGTCAATTGCTGCTTTTTTCTACCAGCTATGTTTGTTGCAGTTTTTAAAAGTGTATCAGTTATTTTCATATTAATTTCATTCAAATCTGAATCATGTTCAAAATCTCCTAACACTTGAAACCTATTTGTAAGTTCTAATTTAAATTCATTAGAATGTTTCTGAAGATTAGGAATATCAACTTTAAATATTGTTTTTCTTAATAATTTTTGTCTCTCTAGTTTTACATTAACACGTAACTTACACCTTACTAATCGATGATCACTTCCTGTGTTGAATTTATTAAGAACATTACAATCTTGAAATATGTATTTTCTGTTAGTCAAAATATAATCCAATTCTGCTGTACCTTCATTTGGATGCTTCAATGTCCATTTCCTTTTAACATTTTTCTCAAAAAATGAATTCATAATATAAAGTTTTTCTTTTTCTGCAAACTCCACAAGTCTATGTCCTCTCTCATTTCTATTACCATAACCAAAATTACCTACAGCAATTTCACCTTTCATTCGTCTACCAATTCTAGCATTAAAGTCTCCCATAACAATTTTAAAATGTTGTTTACTCTAATCAAAAGCTTTTTGTACATCCATATAAAAATCTTCTACTACTTCATCACTATGAGAACTTGTTGGGGCATAAACCTGAATTATCTGCATTTGGTATCTGCTATTAAGTTGTATAACTAATCTTGCCACTCTGTCCGATACACCATCAATCTCCACAATATTGTTCTTCCACTTTTTATTTATAATGAATCCTACTCCACTTGTATTTCCAATATGAGTGCCTTTATAATAGAGTATATGTCCACTTTTTAAATCAATTGTTTCCTCTCCTTTTCTTCTAACTTCACAAAGTCCAATAAATCAATTGTTTCTTCTCCTTTTCTTCTAACTTCACAAAGTCCAATAATGTCCCATTTAATATAAGACAGTTCTTCTTCTAATTCTTGCAATCTTCCTTCACTTGAAAGTGATCTGCAGTTGTAAGTACCTAAACAAAAAGTCGTCATCAAATGGCAGCCTGGGTCCGCAATCAGGGGATTCTTAGCACCCTCCGCCTTTGGCCACCAACTGCTGCCTTGGTTGGTGACTTTACAGCCTCCTGGGAATAAGGGCCATGCTTTATTTTTGTCTGTCATAATTGGATATATGTATTGGAAAAATATTTATCATTTACACAAACATTCATTCTGCCTTATCAGACACTGAGAAGAAAGACCATGGTGTTTCTTGATCTTAAACTCAGAGGTAAAAAGCCAATAAACTCACCACGCTGGCTAATGCGTGTTGGTGAGCAGCCCATCCATGTTCGTATACTATATGAATAATCACATAGTAATAACAGCTGCAACGACAAGAACAAATGGAGTGGACATTAGGACTTTGCCCTGCTCGGTTCCTTTAAGGCCTCCAAGAGGAATCAAGGTCTCTTTTCAGTTTATATTCTGAAGAAAATTTATCAAAATGCAACAACAATGATTAGATTCTATATTGTTACTAAGAAGATTATCATCAAAAAAAGATGTACAACAGGGTGACTCTATATATCTAAAACATTTTACAGCAGTTTTGTGAGAAGTAATTTATGAATTAAATCGGAAGCTAAGGGAGTTTTAAAAGTAAATGGATTTTATTTATCATCTCGATTTTTGCGTATATAATTATTTTTGCTTCAGAGCTTAAGAAAATGTTGCAAGATATCAGATGAAAGTAAAAAAAAAAGGATTAAATTAGGAAGTTAACAATTACAAATACTTTGGTCAGATTATTAACACAGACAGCAAACAGAGAGAATGGATGAAATTAATTGTAGAATTTAATTTGAATGGAGTGCTATTTTTTGAATAAAAATTTAATATTGAAAGGAAATATTCCTATATGCTTGATAAGGAAGATTTTAATAGATATGGTTTAACAGTTATTATTTATCGATCTGAGAATTGAACACTTAGAACAAGAGCAATATAGAGACTTTAGACCACTCGATGAAGTACAGAAAAATATTAAATTAGGACTATCAAGAAGAGATGGAAAATGAAAAATACATAGTTGAGAGAATAAAAAGGTATCACTGACATCAATGACAGAATTAAGAGACTGATATGGAGCTGGTCTGGACATATTTCTAGAAGAAATGATAATAGATGGACAATCCCAGTTTTAATTGGATCACAAGAGGTTGTAAAAGACCTAGAAAAAGACCACTTATGGATGAATAAGGAAATGTGCTTGATGTGGAGAAAAGAGGATAGATATCAAAGAATTGGATTAAGCTTGGAGAGACTTTCATCCAGTAGCCAATCGATATTGGTTGAAAGTAATGATGATAATATACATTCAAGTAAAAACAACCACTACAGGGTAAAGATTTCTCCAAAAAGGGTGTACATATGTAATTATACAATACCTCAGCTCTCTTTTCTATGTCTTGTTTTATGGAAAAGTTTTTTTTTTTTTTATGGGATCAAGAAAGAGTTAATAAATTTTTTAAAAAAAATAATACTTTATTGGTCCTGAAAACAATTGGCCATAAAGAATTAAACAAATACTGCTAAAAATAATCTTTTTATTGGTTTTAAATTAATGATCTTTTCCGATTCTCCCAAATTTAATATTGAAAACAAAAAAGTGTCAGAAATTTTTTTTTTTAATTATGCATGCATACAAATATTTTAATTAGTTTTTAGGAAACATCTTTATCACCTTAAATATTTATTTAACAAAAAAAATATTTTTGTTTGATATAAAATTTAATGTTAAATTAAGCGTAATGTATAACGGATTCCATCGTAACATGATATATCCAAGCACACAACAAAATAATGCCCATTGTAATAGAAATATATATTTTTGAGTTTTTTAATTTTCCATTTACGTTTTTTGTGCCATTGTGATTATATATGTTACTTATTGTTGCTGTGAAAATTCATTATGTATGACTCTAATGAAGGTCAGCTTTATACTGATTAGGCCTTTTGTGTTCAGTTGAGCCTGAACAGCTTAGAGGGGAAAATAAATCATCCTGAGCTGAAAGATTTTATCTAATTAAAAAAGATAAATTGTTAATTAGCATAATGCAAAAAAAAAAAGGGAATCGATATCATTATCTGTCAATCCCATTTTGTTTAGAAATAACAAATCAAGAAATGTTAATACTTAATGAATAATATTTCTGTAGTGTAATTTTCACTACACCACTCTCACATGTCTTTGGTCACATGTTTATGATTACACTCCTCTACAAGGTGTTAATAGCGGATAGAAACCAGTCCCTACCTTGCATAAGAGTGATATAGTGAAAATTACATTACAAAAATATTATTCGTTAAGTGGGTAATCTCTCCGTCTAATGAATGACTAATAAAAATTATTAATATACTTCCATTAAGTGGTTTGTGTCAAAATAGTGAGGACAGTAAGTTTGACACATTATTTAAATTGGGATAATAATGATAAAGATATGTGTGATTGTGGTCTGGACCAACCGATGAGTGCTGGTTCAGAACGAAACGTGCATCTTGGGATCATAAATCTTTTTCACATGTATTTGGTCATATGTTTATGATTATATCCCTCCATAAGGTATTAAAAGCAGACAGAAACCAGGCCCTAGCTTGCCTGAGAATTATGTAATGAGAATTATACTACAGAAATATTCATTAAGTGGATAATCTCTAGCATGACTAATAAAAATTTATTGATATGTTAATACTTAAATATTGTTGCATTATTTAGAAGAGTATACAATTTCAGAATATGAAACAAAAGTATAGGCATTTGTCTTTTATTTTGATTTTTCTATTTTCAGAATTTAATACTACAGGTTGCAAAATGTTTTGTATAGCGTTTGACAGCTCACTAAACAAAAAAGATATATCTTTTGGTTGCAAATTTATTGTTTCGGTTTAATAATTGTGAACATTTTTCATCAGGAAATTTATAATAATATTGTATTTTATAAGACTATTTGCAAATGAGATAACATTCACAGAAAAATAATCTATATTCAAAACATTTTTTGCAATTTTTTTATTTTTGCTTTCCAACAGATTTAATGTTTACAAAATTAATTTATATAGTTGTGACAAAATAAATAAAGTAAAATGAATTTAAAACAGGCAAAACTCACTATACGTATTGCCACACACAGCAAGATAGAGTAATCAATGGATACCAGAAAGCTAGTGCCTATTCATCCAATATCCCCAGACTAGTTTCTGGCTTGTGGCCTTCGTCAGTGAGGAACTTTGGATCTGAGAGCACTGCACCCAGATCTTAGGATCTAATGCAACCCTCCAGCAATACGTATAGTAAGTTTTGCCTGTTTTAACAACAGTTATACACAAGAATAAAAGGTGCTGGTCATGTGATGTTTCTTGGCTTAAAATGAATTTGCGAATAAGCCCAGATTTCATTAAATATTATTATTTTTTCAAAAAGTATTTAACAATTTGAAAATAAAACTGTGTGATTATATGGGTCAAGATGATGAGGATCTGAAAAAATTTTATTTATAATTTTATTCAAATAGATTTTGTAAATAATTTATAAATTTGAAGGGTAGTTTTTTAAGTTTTTCTGTTAGATGGTTTGAATATTATCAATTATAATCCAAGGCTCTGCAAATTCTATTAATATTTCAGGACAAACATCTACGAAAAAATTAAATTAAAAAAACTTAAATTCAAACAATGTCAATAAGAGTTTTTTTTTTTTAAAAAAAACCCATTAGATGTGAACTTCTTGGTCTTATTTTTCACATACTAAAAAATGCTGATATTTCTTCTACTGCAGCCTTCTATTAAAAGAGGTTTAATTTTAGGGGATTTGAACTCAGACTTTCAAGTTTCCTTCAGCTATCCATTCTATCTCAAACAACCGAGACACATGACCACACATGTGAAAAAGATCAATGATTGATCTCCAATATTCGTATTTTGTGCTGAACCAGTAGTCATCAATTGGGGTTCCTTCCTCAGAATTTCAATGTTATGGATGGCTGAAGAGTTGGAGGATGGAGTAGTTTGAAGCCTGCCCATTAAAGTTTGAAAATTCGCTATTTTAATATAAACTGAGTAACTGAGTATATATATGTAGGGAGATGATGATCTGGACCAAAATTATGGATGCTGTCTCAGCACAAAATACATATATTGGAGATCTTTCATCTTTTTTATATGGGTGTCGTCATGGGTATCGGTTGTATGAGATAAAGTGGATATCTGAAGAGAGCTTGAAAGTTTGGGTTCAAATCCCCTATAATTACATTTAAACTCCAAGTATATAAAGCATACTTGCATTCAAATAAAAGAGATTTAGTGAGAAATATTATTTATTGATTTTTAACTACAATACTTTCATTAGCTACAGGAAGAGCATGAGTGCTTTTAAATTTCTAACTAGCCATCAAATAACTTTAAAAATAATGAAGATGTTATAGATAAAACAAAAACATTATTAAAAAACCAATTTAAATAGACACATTATTTATTAAATATTATATAATATCTTATATATATAACTTAAAATTACTTTTATTTTTTTTTATTTCTTGAATTCATTAATGCTATCTATTGAAGCTAGAATCTTTCCTCCTATATTTGTCTTTACTTTCAACTAGCTGTAGTGATTATAGAGCTTTCTATAGTATCTCACGTACCACAGTTAGTGATACAGAGGTGGTCCCATGAGGAATTTCACAAGTCATAAGACATTGATTATTTCTTCTATGGTTTAGCTCTATACTTTGTAAAATTTAAGTTTCACATATGTGACCTTCAGTTTTGGCCAAATACAATTTTTTTACAAATTTATTATAAAAATTAATTTTTAATACAACTAAATGAACAAAAAAAATTGTAAAAATCAGAAATTTATTTAAGGAAATTAAAAAATAACTTTTTTTATTTTACATTAACAATAATAACATAACTTTGTCATCTTTTCTATCATTATAAGTTAAATAATTTTAAAAAAAATCACATCATTATAAAAAAATGTGTATTTATTAAATGAAAACAATTTTTAAATTATTGAAAATCAACATAAAATCAAAAAAAAAAAAAAAAATCCTTACATTCATTTCTGTTTCACAAATAAAATGTGAATAAAAGCTGTCATTTTGTGAAAATTGAATTCTCTCATTTAATCATTGAACTATAAAGTTTTATATTTTGCTAATAACTCTTGTCTTTTTCTAATAAAAATGAAAACTAAAATATAATCTTTACTAATAA
Source organism: Epiperipatus broadwayi (assembly GCA_028023455.1). Taxonomy (NCBI): domain Eukaryota; kingdom Metazoa; phylum Onychophora; class Udeonychophora; order Euonychophora; family Peripatidae; genus Epiperipatus; species Epiperipatus broadwayi. Next base: position 14,180 of record JAQFVV010014894.1, on the reverse strand, counting down.
TTTGGAAATATTTAAAGCAACATTGTATTAGAAGTAACAGGCATGCAGACCATTCATATACCATCTGAGGTATTTTGTCTATGCAAAGTTAAGCACTAATTCTGTTCTGAGGTAAATTGGAATTTGCTATGAAAAAGTTAATAATGTAATTTAGAAAAATAATAGTGCTCTTAAGTATTTTAAATATTTAATTACTATAGGTTGTGTATTCAGCTATGAGGCTCACTACCAACAATTATCACAAAATTACTTATTACCCAAAACGTTATTAAATAAGAATAAATACATTTATTTATACATATACACATTAATTAAGATTTTACTAAATAACGATCCATAGTTACTTCATGTACACATTAACAATTAGTCCTTGATTTAAAGTTCTAAATCTTCAATACTATAATTGCCATCAAACAAATAAATGCTGCCACTACAATCAATAGTAGTGGACCCAAGTGAATACTAAAAGTTTATATTCATAGTACTTAAAACACAATCCTAATTTGGCCTTCTTAGGCGTACACAGATAAAAAAAGGCCGGTAAAGTCGGTAAACATTTTCCCTAGCCAGCTTTCTTTCAACTTTAGAGGCACAGGCTCTGGGACACTTACATCATTGCAGAAAAGTCTAGAGCACTTTTCCCTTAGCTTTTCTCAAAGGTTTTTGTGACAGTAACACACAACAGCACTCAATGAGTGGAGAAAAGCTGACGACTCCACACTTTTGTTGAGCGCACTATTTATACTGTTTTCTCCTTGCTTGAATTCATTGACAAATTCCTATCATTCCAATGTAAAAGTAAATCCATTTGTGTATTTTTACAATGATGATAAGGATACGGCTTCTAATTATATCCGTTCACATTCCTTAGTAATTAGCTTGAAATATTTATTCCATTTGTTTTCTACTAAAATAGTTTAATAGTTCGATTTTAATAATACACAGTTTTTTTGGTATTTTAAATCCATGAGTTATATCCGGCCTTGAAAATAATCACTTGCACATTATATTTCAGCAGTCTTTTATAGAATGCTTCTAACTTAGAATCTTTATCTGTTTAAGTCTAATTTATCTGCAAACCAATCTTTCTTTGTTGAATTAGACTTAAACTCAAATTATCAAAATAAAGTTTCCTTTATTTTACAAAATTTATTTTTCATTATTTTTTTAAAAACTTAATTATCTATTTACATTTACATTTCCATTAATTATTAGCAATCTTTTTATTGCTTTTTAAACTAGATATATATATATATTTACATTTTATTACTATTTTTTCTCTGAAATTAAAACTTAGCTTTATAACTTATAACTCTCAAGTTACTAAAGCTTAATATATTTTCTACAAAATATAGCACTATAATATTTTAAATTATATTTATATAATTTTTGCAAATAACAGGTTGGCGAAAACTAATGATAAATTATATACAAAATTAATATTGATTATTATAATTTCAAGCAAAGATCGGATCTTGAATTAGAAAATGCAATTGTATTTTCTTTACTGTAGGAGATAAGTAAAATAGTGCATGCAGCTGCTTCATTGTAATGTGTTTTGGCTTATAGTTTGTAAGAACTTTTTTTATTGATGATTTTGTTAACCTCTAAACAAAGTTTTTTCCATTTGAAATAACAGTTAAAATAGCTTTAAGATAACACAATTGTCATGTAAACATATTTGATTAAATTCAGTAGTTTAGGGTAGTAAATTTATATTTAAATATTCGAAATTTAAATTTACTTATGCTTTGATATTTGAATACAAGTACAATTTATATACTTGGAGTTTAGATGTAATAATAGGGGATTTGAACACAGACTTTCAATCTGGCTTTAGCTATCTGCGCTATCTCATACAACCGATACACATGACCACACACATATGAAAAAGATAAATGATCTCCAATATATATATATTGCATGTTGAACCAGCACTCATCAGTATGGTTCATATCATCATTTCTCACACATATATGTATAATCAGTGCTCGGTTTATATTAAGATAACAAATCTTCAATCTTTAATGGATAGGCTTCAATCTATTTTACCCTCCAACTCTTCAGCCATCCATACCATTGAAAATCTGAAGATTGAATGCCCAAATCCCTTGTTGGTGCCACTATTATTGTCATGCCCATTCTGGCTTTAAGTCTCTCTGATCCCTCATGTATGGGACCATGTCCATTTAAATATATAGAAGAGGGATGGGCAGGATACAGGCTGAATCTGTAATATTTGAATACAAATATACTTTTATATACTTGGAAGGTTAGATGTAATTATAGTTCATTTGAACAGACTTTTGAGCTCCCTGCTTTGATATAGAAATATATTTGATCATTTCTCATTCTGAAAATATCAAATTTTATTTATACTCTTTTGTAACATATTATATTTTAAAAATATAGATTTTATTTATTTATTTTATGATTTAAATTTTTTTGGACACTAAAATTATCAAATTTAGTGCAGATAAAAGTTTTATAGTAAGTAAAACTTTTTTAATTGTTATTTTTTTTATTTTAGATAATGATGGTGTCTATTTCATTCCAGCTTTTAGTGGGATTCAGGTAATTAAATAGTCATTTATTTATTTATTTTCAAAATACATATAGAAGTGCTTATAAATATATTAAAAACTTAGATTATAATTTAAATAATATTTAAAAGATACATATTGATCATTGTAAGAAACTCGGTCTTTAAATAAGATGTAATATGTTGGACTATTTCCATCATTTATGAGTGAATGTTGAATGTATAGAAAATTTTAAACTTTATTTAAACTTTTCAAATACAAACAACTTGTTAGTAATAACACACAAATAGACAATACAGGTTAGTAATTACCCAACGTTTCGAGTAGTATTATTCTCCACTCTTCTTCAGGTGTTGCTGGCCTATATGCACAGTGACAATATTCACTTAGAAGTTGAACTCGCACCTTTAGATTCTTGAAATATTGAATTCATGGCAAACGCTCTACCAACTGAGCTATTCTGTCAAACATATTACATCTTATAATATACCATCATTACAAACCTTCAGACAAATACGGTCTTTAAATATTTGAGTTATTTATATAATAATAAATACATTTGAGATTCAAAATCTCAACTTAATAACAATGCTTGTTATTTTCATTTTTTTCCATACCTCTACTATGTTTTTATGTAAAATATGTTTAATGTATTAAAATATATCTTTTGCAATTCCCATGACATCTTAGTAGTCCCTTGTTCTAAAACTTCTCACATTTGATAGCATTAGATCATTTCTCAAGAAAAATTATGTTAAATAGTAATCAATTGTTTATTTTTCTGAATGATAAAATGCATTATGACTAATAATTAATTCTCTTTAATCATTTATTTTCCTTACTTTCAGTAATTTATCAGGAATCACTTTTCATGCTTTACCATTTTTCATTTCATAAATCTCTGTATCTAACCTGCACTCCCTCCCTCTCCACCCTGAAAACTGATGTTTTTTGTCAGTTGTTTTTTTTTGATCGGTTCATTTTTGTGACTTCATTTGGTCCTATTTAAATTAAATTATTTTATTTTACATTCGATTAAATTTATCTTTATATATTATCTACTTTAAATATTTTTCTTCTAACCACTTTTGTCTAATGTGACTTGATTTATGTCTCAATTTATAGTTAAGCTTTCTATATGTAATCCTTTAGACTCTTCCTCCTCTTCTTCTTCCTTAGTTTTGCTTTCTTTATACAGTATATAACATCAAACCTCCACTCTTTTATACTTTTAGCAAAATATATTTATTAATATGATAACAGTTTCGACTGTTCCCAGCAGTCTTCGTCAGATCTAAAAATTTAAACATTACATAAATACAATCATATTTTATAAATTTATACATATAATTTTACAATTTAACTATTTTTACATTATATTATATTCAATAATTTAATGCTTTTAACCTTAATATTATTTTATTTTACCATTATTTTTACTTCTTTTTATTTATTAGTATTACTAGTATATTTATTTTTATACCCTTTCTATTATATTTTATTATATTAATAAATCACTTTTTATCCTTTACTATTATATTAACTCCTATCCAATATATATATTTTTATTTTATAATCTTACAATTTAATCCACTAATTATTTTACCTTACCCAACCCATTAAATATTTCTTTTCTACATAATCTTACTGTAACATTTTTTAACTTTTATGAATCAAAACATAATTAAATATAATAAAATATAATAGAAAGGGTATAAAAATAAATATACTAGTAATAATAAGAAATAAGAAATAAAAATAAAAAATATAAAAATAAAATAATATTAAGGTTAAAAGGATTAAATTATTGAATATAATATAATGTAAAAATAGTTAAATTGTAAAATTATATGTATAAATTTATAAAATATGATTGTATTTATGTAATGTTTAAATTTGTAGATCTGATGAAGACTGCTGGGAACAGTCGAAACTGTTATCAGATTAATAAATATATTTTGCTAAAAGTGTAAAAGAGTGGAGGTTTGATGTTATATACTTTGTATATGTATATATACTTCTAATATCTGCTGTACTTATTTATATTTTTCCATTGTCTTTTCTCTTTCTTTTTGTTTATTTATTCTTTTGGTGATCTTTTTTAAAATTTTCCTGAGTCACCCTCATTTCTAGTTTTCCTTCTATTACTAATAAATTAACATCTGAATTTTTATTGACTCCAGGGTCATGTTTCTAAACCTACTTTGAATCGATACATAATATTTAATTTTTTTTTAATTATCATTGGGCATTTTTCACAAGAAATCATTCTTATATATATATATATTTTGAACTTTGTATTCATTATCATGTTATTTTTTTCATATTATATACCTGTCATATACTTCTTTCACTTTTTTCTTTTAATTAACATCTTAAAAATTTACTAATTTTTTTCTGTCCTGTTTAGACATTCTAATTCTACATTATTATATAAAAATATATGTAATCCTATCTAGATATTCCAATTCTTCATTATTGTATATAAGTACATAATAGTCTTTATATATTTCATCATTATGTTCACGAATTTAGTACATACTCTTAAACAACTGAGAGATTGTTTTGAAGGAGCTTTCACCCTAATTCATCAACATTCTTTTATCACTAAGTTTTTTTTTTAAAAAGTTCTTAATCTTGAGCTTTATTTATGTACTTCCTTATTTCCAGAACATAGTTTTCCCCCATATTCCTTTGAGGCTTTATAAGTATCTTTTTTATTTCTGACAATAAATTCTTTATCTTTCCTGGAAATTTTATAAAGATTATTAAAAAGGTTACTTATATTGATTTCTTTCATTTTGAAGGGTATATTAGATTACTGATTACAAATAGAGAATTTTAATTCAACAGGATGTTGAAAGTCTATAAAGAAAGATATATTGTAGAAAAGATTAAAGCAATGTTTCTTTGGCTTTTTTGTGTTTTTTTTTTTTCATCATATTATTTTCATGTGGTATTTTTTTAAATGTTTTATAACGTATGATTATGATTTAGGTATATATTCAGGGGGTTGTATTGGGCTATTGCAGCTGTAGTCCCAGGCATCTAATTTAGAGAAGATGTTAAAATTTGTTTGTTATTAATGGGAAAAGACAATTTTTATACAATCTATAAAAATTAAAATTTTAGCTAGAATTTCTCTTTCATTTATTTTTCATTAATTTAATTTTTCTATTTTAATTTTAAAAGATTACAATATTTAGTCAAGCTTTTGTGGAATACCTTATGGGGAAATCTTGATACTTTTTATTAAAACTACTGGATTAAAAGATAGCATTTCAAGATTTTAAATAAACAGAGTATAGATTTCAGAATGTTTATTTGAGATTCATCATCATAAACCATTATAAATCCACTGCAGAATGAAGGTTTCTCCAAGTTCAATTAATCTTCTCTGATCTCTAGCCTCCCTTCTCCACATCATCCTTGCAAATTTTTTTTTATTTCATCCATTCACCTCATATGGGGTTTCTTTCTGGATCTTTTACAATCTCTTGGAATCCAGTTTAAGATTTCAATTATCAATCTATTATCATGTCTTTCTAGCAATATGTCCATCCCAACTACACTCCAATCTTTTAATTCTTTCAATGATGTCAGCAACACCTTTTTTTTCTCTTACTCATGTATTGCATTTTCAATCTCTTCTTGTTATTTCTAATGTGCATCTCTCCATACTTCTTTGAGTTGTCTAAAATCTCTATATTGCTCTTCAATTAAGTATCCAAAATTCAGATCCATAAGTAAGAATTGATAAAACACATTTATTAAAAACTTTCCTCTTCAAACACATAGGGATATTTCCTTTTAATATTAAGTTATTTCTACCAAAAGCACTACAATGAAGTTTAATTCTTATGATTAATTTCAACTATTGTGTTTTCATTTGTAGTAATAATATGACCAAGGTATTTGTAGTTGTTAATTTTTTTAACTCCTCATAATTAATCTTTATTTTCATCTTTTTGAATATTACTGTAGTCTTTTTAACATTTATCTTTAATCCTACTTTCTTACTTTCATCTGATAACTCTTGCAACATTTCCTGAAGCTCTGAAGCATTATTTGCAAAAACAACTACATCATCTGCAAAATCTAAATGACTTAAATAATCTCCATTTATTTTTATTCTTTTAGTTTCCCATTTTAATCCACAAAATATTTCTTGCAGCACTTCTGTAAAAAGTTTTGGAGATATGGAGTCACACTGTCTTACACCCTTCTCAATAAACATCACATGACCACCACCTTGCTGTGTGTGGCAATACATATAGTGAGTTTTGCCTGTTTTAACCCTTCTCAATGTTAACCTTCCTAGTATCATGTAATCTAATTGTTGCATTTTTATAAATATTCTTCAGAATATGATAATATCCTGGATTTATACATTGATGATTCAATGCTTATAAAATCAAATGCCTTTTCATAATCTATAAATCCAAAGAATAATTGTAACTCATATTCATTGGTCTTTTATATAATTTCCCTCAATACTTGGATATGATCTAATGTACTAAAACTACTTTTAAATCCAGCTTGTTCTTTTGGTTGGTTGAAATCCAATGTTCTCAGTAGATGAATTGTATCTTGGTAAAAATTTTGTATAAAACTAATAAAAGATTGATAGGTCTATAATTTCTAATATCTTCTTGATCACCTTTTTAAAATATTAATATCAATACTGTATTCTTCCAATCATCTGAATGCACCAAGGTGCATTCAGATATAGGTACATAAATACATATTAATTTGTCATACAGAACAATTCTCCAAAATGCATTGAGAAATAAGATCTTGCAGCTAATATATGGAAAAGTAAATTATAGAAAATAAGGATATGACAGCTGTAACTACATGATTGCTAAATTTATTGGTTTGTATAATAAATAGAAGATGCACACACATCCTCAGGGCAGAACAGAATTTATTTACTTTTCATAATTTAGTTTTCAGTTAAAATGTGGTCTAATGATAATTTTCATATTAAATGTGATATGTATTTTCACTTAAAATATGATTTTTACCTTTATCCTGAAATTGTATACATACATCTCACAGAGGGCATAGCATTTTTCCTGTTGACCAATAATTAAAAAAAGCATTCTGTATCCAAGTTAGATAAAAATTTTGATTTGGATAAGAGTTATTTTTGGTATTGTTTAAATGTAAAAGCTTAAATCCAACTTTATGTCAACTAATTGTAGTATTTTAATTCTTGATTATTTCTGGGAGCAGTTTTCAGAATAGAATGTCTTTAGATATGTATTTGTTAATTCCCTGAAAAGACTGATTTGTATATACTGACATAATATTGTCACTCGCAGAGTCCTTCAATGATGCTTCATGAAGTAGAAGCATCATTGAGAGATGTCAGACTAGGGAACAGCAGCACCACTATTATTAACCCGAGGATGAAAATGATTGTTAGCTTAGTCAGAAGGGCCATAGTACCATGAAGAAGAAATCAATGGCAAGATATTGCTTCATACAAAAAATTAGCTCCAAATCATGGTGGATGTAGGATTCACCATCAGAACTCCATGTTATGAGATGCAGGTTCAACATTAACCAATGTTATAAATGCAGTAGAGTTCCTGTTAATTGGAAATGACAGTAAGAAGTAGCAAGATGAAGCAAAAATATCGAAATAATAGGAAAGGGATGAAAAAAAGCCAACTGAATGAAATCTGGCATAAGTTTGAAATGTTTATTATGACAGACCAAGATAATGCTGTAGTAATTGAACTTCAATTATTTAAAGAAGATTCATGAACTGTTCTGTTAACTGAACAATGCATATTATTAAATTGTATGTGAATAATTGTTATTGTTGATGATTGAAACTTCTGTAGATGGCAGATGGGAGATGAATTGAAGGTAGCAGTTAAATGATAGAAGTGTCTGCATGTTACTTTGTTTGGTATATTGAAATGTTTTCTGAATTTATTATGTCCATAAAGAAGAGAGAATAAAATAGTTTCTATGTGATATGATGAGAAATGGTGATATGCAAGGAATGGCAAATGTTGACTATTTTCGATGTCTTATGAGATTTAAACTAGTGGTAGGATGGTGGGCTCAGGAATTAAAGGTTCTTGAGTCAATTATCACCAAATAAAAATGAAAAATTCATTTTGGTTATTTGACCAGAACTGTTGTTCTTAAAACTGTTATTTGGTACTTAAACATCACATAGCTGCACATCTTTATTTTCGACTTACAATCATTATTACTCATTATCAATGAGGAGTACATAGCTGTGGCAGAAATATTCCTATTTACACAATGTGTGTGGATTTAAATACGAATACTCATTAATTTTAAATAAAAATTTATGTTTAAATAGTTAAAAAAAATGAATTTTTAAATTGAAATGCACGTCATATAATTTTTAGAATTTTTTTGTTAAAGTACATTTCTGCAAATATATGTGTGTGCTTCCATGCCTTCTGTTTCATTTATTTATTGCCAATCATTATCTTTAAATAATAATTTAAATTTGGCACTTTTTTTATTTCGCTGATCTCGTTGACTTTTATCTAATTCTACTTAAATATTTTTTGTTCGAGATGCTTATCAATTCTATTAACACTTCGCTGTTTGACTATTTCTTTAAAACCGACCATCTGCATGAGTATGCAATACTTTTTAACTAACTTTTGTTTTCTTATTCATTTGCAAAACTGCTTACTTGTCACTGAGATTAATTGATTAATTATTATCTTTATGTACTAATTGGTATTGTAAATTCTTAGTACCAATCTTCTGATCACCAGGCACCCATTGATGATAACAGAGCATGTGCAACGTTTTTTGGTCTCAAGCCTTCTACCACCAAGGAACATATGGTTCGAGCTGTCTTAGAATCTGTCGCATATCGGGTGAAACAACTTTATGAAGCAATTTTGTCAGAGGCAAATTACAAACTGAGCTATATAAGGTAGGAATTTTTTGCCATTAGATATGCTTTTTTAAAATTAATCATTGTTTCTTAACAAATTCCTTTATTATAATTATATATTGTTATTTGAATTATTGAAAGGATGTAGAAATAGAATTATTAAATTTTACTTGACCAAGACTAGAAAGTCTATAGTCTTACAATTAATCAAAAAAATGAGGATATTTTTATACATCTATTTACCATATGTGCAGTGAATTCTTAAATTAATTGTTTCAAAAAAACTCATTCTTATATTATCTGTTTACTGTAGCTTCCATTGAAATGTATGTACTTAGGTATATATTTGAAACAATAGTTTAGATCCAAGTTACCATCCAATACCATCATTTAAGCGGGAAAAATCCAAAGTTTAAATATAAAAATACATGTAAAATTAATCATTGTACATATTAAAACCTTCAAAACATCACTTGATCACCATTTCATATGCTTACACCTGCTCTTAATAAAAGTACCAAACTCTCCATACAGTAGTGCCCCCAATTGCAAGCCTTCATAATCAATAAATGCAGAAAGGTTTGTGTATAAAATCTCCATCTAGTTCCTACTCAGTCCAATATCCTCACAGACTAGTTTCTAGCTTGTGGCTTTCTTCAGTGAGGAATCTTGGATTTTAGAGCACTGCGCTTAGATCTTGGGATTTAATTCAACTCTCCAGCAGCCACCTTTTACCTATTTGGTTAACTATAAAGTTATGAGCCCAAGATGAAATCACCATAATGTTTCCAATCCAACTTCTTTCGCTTGTATAATCTATACATTTTGGGGTCTTTGGTTTTTCAAAAATCAGTCACCATAATTGTAATGTCTTCGTCCCTAAGCTTTTACAGAGGGGTAGAAAAACACTTACAATCCGATCGAAACTCGGCTGAACAACTCTTAAAACCGTTGTGCCGCAAATAGCTCTTAATAGCTTTACGTATCCACTTCTGTTAACAAGACTGTAACAAGTGCGCGATGTTTTCCTCTAGCAGTTTATATATCCCTCTGAGTTCTTTTGTTAAGTCTTATCTGCTACATTCCGAAAACTTAATCGCGTGTTTTCCAAATCCGTTTTATTGTTCTTACTTTAATTAGTTATTTTTATCTCTGATAAAAATAATCCCACAACTTGTTTTTTAATTATAATTATTTTCCATTATAATTATTTTTACTTTCAATAAAATAAATCGAAAACTTCTGGAGTAAATTGTCTCTAGTAAACTCGCTGTTTATTTCTCACACCGAATACAACACTTCCTCCCCTCACTCCAGAAGTTAGAGTTTATTTACGTTACACATAATCATCCAATATGCGCGGTTTCCTTTTTCAGCTTGGAGAAAACTTGATTTTTCCTATTAATCGATATAACCTTGAAAATTGTGTGAACTCTTCTTTTTTCTCGCCGCCTTGAGTGCTTTTTTCTCTCGCTTGGAGAGACTCTGGGTTTTTTCCTGTTCTGCGGTTTTTGTCTCTGACCGCTCACTGTCTAAAGATTTCCGTTCTAAAAAATCTTCGAATGTGTCAATTTCATTTTCACTTTCGGCCATCTTTTCCTGTAGTTCCATTTCATACTGCTGCCAACTCTCTACCTGTTCGGATAATTGTGACATTGCGAGTTCGCTTTTTAAATCTTCGTTCGATCTTTCAAAACTCTGACATTCTGAAAATTTGCTTTGTAATTTTTTACTAAATTCTGAATTTTGTTGTTCCAGTTCTTCTTTTAATTTATTTAATTCATAAACGTCCAGTTTTAATTTGTGCACTTCTTTTGATAGTTCTTTAAATTGCAAGTTGAGTTGTAGCTCCGATTGCGTCTTTCTCTCAAGCATGGCAGCTAATTTTTGGTTACGTGACTCCAATTCTTGTAGTTTAGTGATCTGTCTTTGTCTTTGCGAAAAAGTCCTATCTCTCATGGCCATGCTTTGTCCCTTAGTTGATACATAGCCAATGGTATACGTTGTATCATCTGTGCCTGGATTACATTTTGTTTGTCGTGGTTTTTTGCATACAGCTGCTAAATGTCCTTTAAATCCGCAGTTATAACAGTTTTCTTTTCTCCATTTACAATTTTTAGATACATGGCCAGTTTTACCACAGCAGAAACATTTCACTGTTAACATTTTCTCTCTGTTAAGATTTTCATTCTTCGGCTGCTGACTTCGATCTGTTTTGTAAACTGCCATCTTTCTGGTCTCTTCTGAGTTGTTTCTAAAAGCTATGGCTTGCTCAATTACTGCTTCATATGCTATTCCTTTTTTAATAGCGACTTCGTATGATAAGTCACTTTCCGTTAACAATGTCTGTCGCAATCTTTCGTCATACATTCCCCACAATAATTGATCCAGCAAAGCTTGTTCTAAAAATTCGCCATAATCACAGTTTTTTGACAGCTGTTTTAATGCTATATCATAGTCTTTAATTTTTTCCTCCCTGGCTTGCTTTCTATTTCTCAGAGTTAATCTAGCTACGTGTCTAGACGGCTTTGGGCTAAAATAGTCCGTTAATTTTTTAACTATATCTTCAAAATGTACTCCATCAGTTATCGGTCCGTCCCATAATTTATTAATAATTTCTATGAGTTTGCGTCCTCCTAAACATAAAAGTGCGGCCACTTTTTTTTCATTATTTTTTATCCCATTTAACTTGAAAAAATTTTCCAATTGCATTATATAGAGAGGCCATTCCTCGGCATTTTCAATGCTAAATTCAGGAATACTGCTTTGTCCTAATGACATTTTACTTGTTTCCAAATGTATCGGTTGACTTTCTCGTCTGGCTTATTCTTTCAAGTTTTACTAGGTTCGAAACTTAGACTGTGCCAATCTTGTAATGTCTTCGCCCCTAAGCTTTTCCAGAGGGGTAGAAAAACACTTACAATCCGATCGAAACTCGGCTGAACAACTCTTAAAACCGTTGTGCCACAAATAGCTCTTAATAGCTTTACGTATCCACTTCTGTTAACAAGACTGTAACAAGTGCGCGATGTTTTCCTCTAGCAGTTTATATATCCCTCTGAGTTCTTTTGTTAAGTCTTATCTGCTACATTCCAAAAACTTAATCGCGTGTTTTCCAAATCCGTTTTATTGTTCTTACTTTAATTAGATATTTTTATCTCTGATAAAAATAATCCCACAACTTGTTTTTTAATTATAATTATTTTCCATTATAATTATTTTTACTTTCAATAAAATAAATCGAAAACTTCTGGAGTAAATTGTCTCTAGTAAACTCGCTGTTTATTTCTCACACCGAATACAACAATAATCCTATGGTATGATAGGTATAAAACCATCACAACATCACATGATCATCATTTCATATGCTTCATGTTATTAATACCACCGGGTGGTGTCAAGTTGTCATAATCAATGGATACAGGAAGGTTTGTGCATAAAATCCTTCACTGATGAAAGCCAAAAGCTAGAAACTAGTCTGGGAAAATGTTGGATTGAGTAGGCACTAGATAGGGAATTTTATGCACAAATCTTTCTGCATCCATTGATTATGAAGGCTTTAGCACTCATTGTACATATTGTGTACAGTTATATTTTAATGGAAATTAAAATTCAACTTTTAAAAGCATAAAATAAAAATGTTGTAACCTGCCTTCTAATAAAAATTCACTGGTCATGCATTTCCAGAAGTTCAATCAGTCACAAAACAATGTTTTAGTAGTGGTTCCCTCTCTCTGCTAGCAACCTCATCGTACTTGAAAACACTATGTATTTCAACTTTTTTTTATGAATCCAGTGAACCATACTTTTTTAGCAGTAAAATCCTTTGCAAGGACAACATTTGATTAGGAATCAAAATTTTTCAATCTGGTATTTTTACTGTATGCCATACTGTATTGAGAACTTAAATTGCAAATCATTTTACAGTTTTCTCTTTTTTTAAGTGATTTTTTTTTTTTCATTTTTAATCCAGTCAGTTTTTTGACTTTATTTTCTGACTCTTGTATAAAAATTAATATTTGCAAATATACTGAAATTATTAAAAAAATATTAGTAAAGATGAATGAATTGTAGAAGAAAATTAAATGCAAGATCACAAAATGTGACAAAAATGTCTGTTTCTTCATTCAAAGTTGAAATACTTAGAAAAGTCTTATTCATACAATTTCTATATCAGCTAGTAGAACTTTGTTATAATATTTATTACTTTAATTAATAGTGTTTGTTAGTTTAGCGATTTCACATAATGGAAATTCTTGTTTTGAAATTATTTATTTTTTTGACATCAACCTTAAATCAGATTTTAAATTTTGCTTTTTTAGGATTCATGGTTTAACATTGATATTGAGATATATGTACACAGAATTAAGATATAGTATAACTGAAAAATAATTCTTAGATCACATTGAATGTTCTTATATGTAAAACAGCATGATAATTGTCCACATAATAAGGAGAAAACCTTAACTATGACTAAAATGCATCCTCAATGCTGATTACTTTTGAAAAAAATAACCATTACATTTGAAAAATAAATAAACATTAGAACTTATGATGAACTAAATAAAATATTCATATATGTTTGTTGTAAAATAAATTAACTACTGTCTTTAAATAATAATAAAGAAGAAATACCCTACTTTAATTTTAAGTATGTTTTACTGCAATTTAGAGCCATTGCTTTACTGCGTTAAAATATAAAAACATTTAAGTGAATCTATAAATAATTTTAT
>JAQFVV010014893.1:0-24662 GCA_028023455.1 Epiperipatus broadwayi | reverse complement strand
TTGAAAGCATAATAAAAATTATTATAAAACTTAAAATTAATGAAATCTCAAGAGTCAGCCAATATTAAAGGAAAATAAATAAATCAAATACAGTTGCTGAAATGTTTCAAATAAGAGACAGGTAAAAATAAAAGACTTGACATGTGAAGAGAATAAATTTTAAAAAAGTTCTGACACACACACACAAATTCTTGACAGTGAAATTTTCCGCCTGATTAACGGTATTTTTGTAATTAGAAGTCATGAGATTATTGCAAATTAATAGATGTAATTAGCTAATTTTATGAAGGTTTTATTACTAATACCCTTTTCATTATCAAGATATCTTCCTAGTTTGGGATTTTGACTGATAATGCGATTATGTTACAAATAATATTTCAGAAGAATATCTTGATATAATTAAAAACATTAAATAATGTTCAATGACTTTTCAAAAACTAAAGAACTGAAACCAGAAAATAATGATTTAGAAAAAGTTTATTTCTTATAAATATTTGATCTGATTAAAAGGCAATGAAATATAATGCTTAAAATAAATGCATATTTAGGCAATGGAGTAATCAATAAAAAAAATCCAATCAAAAAAAATCAACTGATACTGTACCATATTTTAGATGCAAACTTATCCACAAGTGATAAGTTTACTATATTGTTTAGAGAAACTGCAGTAAGAATTTAAAGCATTATGCATATATATATATATGAGGTCTTTTTAAAATATAAATGTCATACTTATGTTTTAATAATTATATTTTTATGGTATACATTGTTTAATTTTTTTATTATGTGTCATTATCAATTTTTTAGTATCGTGACGCAAGCAAATACATACGTTTGTTAAATGTATCTATATATTTAAATGAATACATCAAACTTTTTTTTAAAACTTGTTTTTATATGACTATAACAAAAATAAAATACATCCAAGGTTTCGACTGTTTTCTATAGTCTTTTTCAAGGAACATTAAAAAATACAAATATATAATAATAAATATCTCATATTCCAAACAAATGCAAAAATATTAAAAAGTACTAAAAATTCTCTTTACCTCAACACGTTTTTCAAAATATTTTGAAGTGGATTTATAGTAATATTTTTAAAAATATATATATATAACATTATTTGAAAAAAGAATGTGTTATTGATTCTACACAATTTATTAAAAAATTAAGGGATTTTTTAGATAATAAAGTTTTTAAAAATTTATTTTTTATAAAATTAGATATAGTAAATTTATACACCAACATTGATCCAGAAGTTGTTATTAATAGTATTATAGATTTATATATAAAAGATAAAGAGGTCAAATTAAAAATAGAAGGTTTTCATTTATATGAGATATTAATGAATTTGTTGTAGAGATCTTATTTTTAAATATGAGGATAATTTTTAATTTTTATAAACAAAAAAGGGTTTAAGTATGGGTAGTATTCTAAGTGGTTTTTTGGCAAAAATATATATATATATAATTTTAAAAAGCAATATTTTGTTAGTAACAAAAATAAACCATTTTTTTTATTTTAGGTATGCTGACGATTATTTTATAGTTTTTAATGGTAATAAAAGAAAGGCAGATAATTTTTTGAAATATATTAATAGTAAAGAGGAGAAAATTAAATTTACTATGGAAAAAGCAAATATTAATGTTATTGAATATATGGATGTTAAGATTATTAAAAAAAATTGGTAATATTAGTAATGTTATTATGGAACCTTCTGTATATAGAAAAAACATTTTTTGGATTATTAATTAATTGGTTATCAGATATTGATAATTATAATAAAATAAATATTATTAATAATGAAATTCCTAGAGCAATTAAATTATGTTCAAATAATAATTTGTGTAAAAATGAGATTAATATGATAAAGCATGATTGTTTTATAAAGTATTATCCTGGAGATATTATTAAACATTTATTTTCTAATAAAAATATTGATAAAATAAAGAATAGAATAAGGTTAAATAAGAAAAAGAATAATGAAGAATGTAATTTATATTGGTTTCAATATATCCAAAGATTTGTTTGTTAAAGTTAGAAAATTATTTAAAATGATTAATAAGAAATATAATGTTTTCATTTATCCAGTTTATAAAAAGAAAAAAAAGTTTAATTTTCTTAATTAATGATAATGGGGAATTTAGAGATTATGAATTCAGTTTACATAATAAAATGTTTGAATTGTTTTAAAAAGAATATAGAGATGTCATATGTTGGGATTACAAAAAATAAATTGAAAAGTAGTTTAAACTAGCATTTAAGTGATAAAAATTCTGCTATTTACAATCTTATGAATAAATTTAAACATAAAGATTTTGAAATATTACAATGTATAAAGTCATACCATGAAAGAATGATAAAGGAAGAGATTTACATTAGTGAAATTAAACCATAATTAACCCGGATGTTAATAGAAAACAATAGGTTTGTTAATTAAATATTTTTTAAGTTATTTTTGGATGAATACATAAATGTAAAAACTTTGATTAAGTTGATATTGTTTATAGTAGAAAAGGTGTTGAGGTAAAGATAATTTGTAATATTTTTGCATTTGTCTGGAATATGTGATATTTATTATTATTTGGATTTTTATTTTTTAGTGTTCATTGAAAAAGACTATATAAAATAGCCGAAACATTGGATGTATTTTATTTTTATTTTATTTTTGTTATAGTCATATAAAAACAAGTTTTGAAAACAAGATGTTTGTTATATTCATTGACATATATGAAAAATTATGAACTATTTCGAAAAGAAAAAAATATGTAGATGATATTTTAAATTCATCTATATATTTACAGTCAGGCTTTTTTATGAGGTTTATTAATTTATTATTTTAATCATCAAACAAGAATATCTATATATAATTTCCTAAATCAGTCAAGATTATCTAAAATAAGTAATATTGTTATTTAGCTTTAATTGTTAGTGCATTATTCTCTCAGCAGTCTCATCTCAAATACGTACTTAATTGTCCTCTACTGATCCTGAACATTCGTGTCTGAACTAAGCAACACAGAATTGTTACCATGAACATTATGATGATGATTACAGAGGGCAATTCATATGGTCTTTCTTAGAAATAGCACTGTGAATGCAGATTAAGCAAGTTCAAACTCTGGACATTCAAATAAATCTTTGAGTAAATGTGAAATGAGATTATCTGAAACAAAAATTTAAGAGAATGACGACCAGGAAATATGACCAGAGTACCTTATATAATCTTTTAAATAAGGGCCAGAAGGTTTATTCATCATCATCAAGTTCCATTTATAATTAAATTTGATTGAAATTTAAATGTCAATTAATCATCGATAGACTAATGGAATACATATTATTTTAGAATAATTCATACTTACACAGGAAGCATTATTTGTACATTAATGTATGCATGTATATATATATATATATATATATATATATATATATATATATATATATATATATATATATATATACACAAGAGTAGTCCATATAAGTACCATTACCATTATTTAATATAAGGAGAACAGGGTACAATTTATATCAAATAGTTTCTTATAGACAGGTTTTTAATGAGTAAAGGTATACAAAAGAAGATTCATGTGGAGAAAAGCAGAAATTGAAATTATGTGAGTTTTAACAATACTAATTTGAAAGAAATAATGAAGATGTTATTGAAACTATGGAAAAGTCATTCACAGTCATAATAACAATAAGAACTGGTTACTTTTCAATTGTCTTTTTGTTGAGCATCTAAAAGCATGCTATAACATTGACATTAAGAAGGACATGTATGTATGGTCAATCTATATTACATGTTTATATTTTTTATTACAGGAAAACCTTCACATTAGTATACATTGTATGCAATAACTAATAAAGTTAGCTAAAAGTTTAGTGCTTTAACCACTTTTATATGACCTTTAGTTCTAGATTCATAAGCATGTTAGTTAACTGAAACTTAACATTAATAAAAATACAAACCTCTACATATAATAGGGTCACTAAATGCAAGACTTCACAATCAATGGATGAAGAAAGGTTTGTATATAAAATCTGTATCTAGTGCCTGCTTATCCAACATATCCACACTAGTTTCTAGCTTATGGCTATAATCAGTGAGGACCCTTGGATTTGAGAGCACTGCACCTAGATCACAGAATCTAATGCAATCCTCCACCAGTCATCTTTTATCTATTTGGTTAAGTATAAACCTAGGATACCAAGATGAAAACAGCATAATGTTTTCAACCCAAGCTCATTTACTTGTGAAGTCATATAGATCTAAACTCAGTTCAGAGTCTGAATATTTTAGCATCTATAGTTTTCAAAAAACCAATCATCATTATTCTGTATGCAGGATAGGTGTAAAGCCATCAAAACATCACATGATCACCATTTCATATGCTTACAAATGCTGTTAATAAGAGTATCAAACTCACCATACATTAGTGCCACAAAGTTCAAACCTTCACAATCAATGAATGCAGAAAAGTTTGTGCGTAAAATCAACTATAAAGTGCCTAATAATCTAACATGCTCAGACTAGTTTATAGCTTGTGGCTTTCACAGTGGTGAGCCTTGGATTAGAAAACACTGCACCTAGATCTTAGGATCTAATGCAATCCTCCAGCACTAGATAGGAATTTAATGCACAAACCTTCCTGCATCCATTGATTACACATTCAGTGGCACTACTATATGGAAAGTTTGGTACTCTTATTAACACCATCTGTAAGCATATGTAATGGGAATCACATATGTTTTGATAGTTTTATACCCATCCTGCCACAAAAATACTGTTGTCAGTGGTTTTTGAAAACCAAAAACACCAAAATATATAGATGCTGAACTGAGTTCAGATCTATATGACTATACAAGTGGATGAGCTTAGGTTGGAAACCTTATAGTACTATCACTTGGACTCCTAGATTTATAGTTAACCAAATAGGTAAAAGATGGCTGCCGGAGGATTGCATTAGATCCTAAGAGTTAGGTGCCACGCTCTCAAATCCTAATCTTCTCACTGATGAAAGCCACAAGCTAGAAACTAGTTTGGAGATGTTGGATGTATCAGCACAAGATAGGGATTTTATGCACAAATCTTCCTGCAACCATTGATTATGAAGGCTTGCGCATGATGGCACTACAGTATGGAGAGTTTAGTACTCTCATTAACAGCAACTGTAAGCATATAAAAGATGTTTTGATGGTATTATAACTTTACATTATGTTATTTTAAATGTGGTTAACTTCAAAAAATTTCTTAAAAAAAGAATGCTGTGACATATCACCGCAAACATTATACTGTTATTAATAGATAGGTAATTTTTATTTAAATGTCAATGAAATTATTAAATCAAATAGACTTTAAATTTCACTGCATAGCAATAAATTCATTTGCGCAGAGCTTCATTTTAAAATCTTAACTTAAAAAGAACGTTTGTATAGTTTGTACAGAAGAGTGTTAATGTGGTGGACTATATTATGTAAGATTTATAAAATAATTAAGATCGCAATTAACATTACTTTTGTAACTTTTATTGCAATACATTAAATCTCATAAGCAACAATAATATATAAATAAAATCTTTTAATACTAGAGAAAATAAAGCATACTTACACTTCCCCAAGCCTGTACATTTTTATTTGGTATAAATATTTCTGGATAAACATTATCTAGATACCACTGAAAGCTTTTACACTTAAGCTCTTTTCTTAATGAAATCCTGTTTGTGACATTGCCAAAATCTATAGACTATATATTTAAATTAAGCACTAGGAAATATGTAATGAATCAAATCAATTTATAGCGTTACTAAAACACTCTCCTAAACTACCAATGAAATGCAGTTTAGTACTAAGAATTGATTTGATTTGTTATATATATATATATATATATATATATATATATATATAGCATATTTTTAATGCATTTATAGATATAAAAAGTGAAATTATGACAATTTCATTGTATTTATCTGAAAAATATTTCAGCTGTACTGTAACGAGGCAAGTAATCAATTAAAAACTGGAATGGCAGGCTGAAATTGTTATATAAGAATAGTATTATCTTCCTAATTTAAAGCTGTCTAATCTACTTTAAGCTACTTTTGAATTACTGTTGCACCAACACAAAATACTCTTTCCAAATAACCTGATTTCAGTCTGCAAGGTCCGAGTTAATTGGTTGTTTGCCTGATTATATCATAACTGAAATATTTCTACATCAATACAGAAAATTATCCTTTATTATTTCAATATATACATACCATTTTTAATTATTATTATTCTTCCATTTAAAGAAAGGCTCTCCAATTTTAATCCAATTTCCCCATTATAAATAGGCTCTGTATTCAAATTACACAACCAAACTTTCTTATTTTATCAATCCATCTTACATGTGGTCTAGTCTCTTTCTAGGCCTTTTATAATTTCTTGAGATTTATTTTAAGATTTTAACTGGTCTTTATTATTATCATTTTAAAACATACCTCTAGCTGAGCTCCATTTCAATCTTTTAATTCTGTTTAATGGTGTTAATATCTATTTATTGTTTTATCTATGTATTCTGTTTTCAATCTCTCCTTTTTAATCCAAATATGTATGCCACTATTGGTATGAAGTCCCTGTATTTCTCTTTTGTTATGTGACCAAATCTCAAATCTATAATAAGAATTAGTTAAACATGCATCTATTACAACATTTATTTTCATTCACAGAAGCATATTTCTGTTAGATATGGTTCTAGCAAAAACAATCCATTCAAGTTTAATTTCTAAGATAAATCTTATCCTATTCAATAGGTTACATCTGTAAAAAAACTTGAACCCAAACATATATAACTGCTAACTTCTAAATATCCCTTCTTTTTCACATTACTTTTATATATATATATATATTGTAATGCTAGAAGTTATCTGTGTTACATGTTTCATAATTTTAAAAGAAATTATGATCAAATTTATTTGAAAGAATAATCAAAAAGTTATAATTAATTAGGGAGTGGTTTTAAAACTTTTTTTTAAAAAAAGATTTCCTATATTTTTTAGGTAAAAAAGAATAAGTCTTTTATTTAGAGCAGATGAGGGAAAATCTAGAATTAGAAAAAGATTTACAGCTTTTCTCTCTCACTCTTTTTAAAGAAATCTTTTATAAAGAATAAATAGGTAAATATGAAAAGTAAAAATAAAATCAATTTGTAAAAGTGAAAACTTTCAAAAATGCAATTAGTTTTAAAGATTAATTAATTAATTTGGAATGCTAATAAGATTTCTGATTGATAATGATGTTAAAATTGTATTAATTAAAAGAAAAACATGTAAACTATCTCATAAAAGTGATAGTAAATTAATCTAAGAAAAGATTAGATAATATGTAATGTAAAAATCTGTTAGATTAAAGAAATGTAAACAAAATGTAAAATTAATAAAAAGATAGATTTCAAGTTACAATCAAAATTAAAAATATGACAAGGAAATAAACAATGGGAGAGAAAAGTATATGTTACATCTTGGTTATTGTTCTTCAATTGGGTCTATGATCTATAATTCATTAGTCTGAAAATCATTCCTGAATTCAATTCAAGTTCAGATTGGGCAGAATTGCAATCAATTATTGCTGTAGTCAACATAAATGCAAAAGCCACAAATCAAGCAACATGCAGTGCTAGACTATCTTTAGGAGTGTTCAACAACTTCATGCCCTAGTTCTCAGCAAAATCAACTGTCCCCATCTGAACCCTTACTGGAAACTATACTCTCTCTCAAAAACCTAATTAGTTGAAACTGATAATCATAAAAACCTAGGTAAAACATTTTGATATTTGTCTATAGACTTATATTTATTTTAAATGAACTTTAATTAATGAAGGGCTATTATAAAAATTAGCCTAAAACTAATCATTAATCATTTATTTTTCTTTATGTTAAATTTTATATTGTTATATTATATTAGGTTTGTGTGTGTTTTAATAAATATTAATGTTTGCTTAATTATTATTTCATTTATTCTCTCTCTTGTCACTGCATCACTATTAATTTAAGAATAATTTTTATGTTGTAAGTAAATGTACTGTGAAACCTGAGACAGAATATCAGCTAGTCATGGGATATTTGAAGCACTAGATTGTGTATCATCAGAAACATGATGACTATATAACCTATGGTTGGCTAATGCCTGAGATTCATCCTCAAAACAAATAAAATGTTTTGAAATGACAGGGGTTTGAATCCAGCAGTTGAATTGGGTCACAGTCTGAAAATGTGATCATGCTATGCTTTCCATAACTCAATCTGACTATGGGTATCATGGATGGCTATGCTATCAATGGTATTATCCCTTCTGCTTCAAGGGCTAGTCCATTCCCATACTAAAGTTAATAATAAAATTTATTAAAGTTTAGATTTAAACCCAGTTAAATGCTTCTTCAGATGACACAGTTCAATATACATATATTAAATACATGTATATTGTGTTTACTAAACTTAATTTAATTAAAAGGGACTTGAAGTCTGAGTTTAAGTTCCTTATAATATATATATATATATATATATATATATATATATATATATAAAATATAAGACCATATATATATATATATATATATATATATATATATATTGGTCTTATATTTTATGGGATAGCACTTAATTCTATACAATAAAATATATTTTAATAATTAACAAAGTACTAAAGAATATATGTATATCCATCAAATTTTAAAATGTAGAAGCACTTTTTGCTTATCTGCAAATTCATTTTTTCACAATGATCCACCATCACTTAAAAATTCTAGGCAATTTCTCTAACTATACATGTATTTCACAAACAATGTTTATTTGATAGGTCTTAAAATTCATGCATTTTAAAATTTTAGCTGTAGTTTAATACTTTGAATTCTTACATCTATATGTATTTATCGAACTACTTTGTAATATATATAGTAACAGTAGTGACAACCAAAAGAGAATTTTTGACTGTATATTATTACTGACAGTGTGTCTCTTCCTTATCTCCAGGCAGATAATCTTGATTGGTTACTACATTAGTAAATCCATGGCTGGAAATTTCCTATTTAAAATTAAAAAAATAGATATTTCACTTTCCATATTTTAACAGGTGACCCCAGTATCAATTTTGTTGTTTGTATAAATATCTAAAAAAAATTGGGTCCATTACCCATGTAAGGTAGTAAATGCAAAACTATAACTGTCTAGTCACCATAACACCTGCAGATAGAATTTGAATACTATCTACTGTAGTGGGTTTGAATACGAATCCACTTTCTTAATGAAACCTTAAAAAATAAAATTTACAAATCTTATATAAGGATATAAGTTAACAAAAAATCTACCTAGTGGCCATTATTTCATTAAAAAGATGAACAACAATTTCTTCGGAAAAAGCATATTTATGAGTGTCAGTTAATAACTGACTCAAGCACCAATCTCACTAATACCGTAAGAATTACACTTTTCCTATCTAAATAATCTTAGAACTATCACTAATTAGGTGCCTGTCCCTCTAGCTAGCTCAAATTCCAGGGCTGGGAGGTGATAAATTTGCATATTTGGAACAATTTCCCCCTGATTTCTATGCTTCTCAAATTAGATTGCATGCCATTTAAAATTAGCTACCTTGAACTCACTATTTCTAAACATTTATTATCTCAATGCACAATATATTTCCTTCTCAAATTTATGGTTTGAAGTTTAAAAGCAAGTTAGCATAATTGCTTACTCGGAAAAGCATATTCAACTCATTTTGAGATATATATTGTCATGATGGAAATGAGGACAATATAAGTGATAAATATGTTCATTAATGATAGACAAATAATTTGTTTTAAAGTAAGTATACAATTTTATTACTATTCCATCTAATTAAATATTGAGAAAAGAGGAAAATATATATAATTTACATATCAAATGATAACATTAAAGAAAAAACATGAAATTTATTAAATATGAAAGACCATATAATTAAACAGTATGTGTAGGAATGCATTTATATGTTACAGATTAAATTATATAGCTTAAACAATGATTAAACCTTTGGAGAGTAATGATAAGCAATTTTCAGTTCACTTAAGACAATAAAAATTAATCATATTTAAATTGGAGTACCCGGAATTTTATTTTTATTAGGGATAAGTTTATTTCCACGTAAGCTTGTTTCAATGATCCAAACGAAATTTATATATCCTTTATTGTCAGTGAATAAAAAAAATTTCTGTTAATGACAAAAGTCTGGCATGACTATCCATTTTGTGATGTTGCTTGGATATAAAAAATAATGATGGCTTATTGGAAGCTTTCTTAGTGTATATCATTCAAGATTCATTCCTTCCTGGATTATTTTAACAGGCATATCAATAGGGTCTTTAGGGTTCTTGAACAGGCAGTCATTGGACAGAAACAGTTATATATATTTGGAGCTTAGGGTGATCACGTTACATGTATTTGTTCTACCCCACCATTACGATTATAGCAATTATATAAGTTGATATTGTTAAATCCATTTTCTTCTCAAGAGAGTTGATTGAAAAACTTATTAATATTTCATTTTTATAATGTGAGTATAGATGCATCAGTAAACTTAACAAAAAGAGCAAAATATTAATACAACATTTCTGTCCGAAAAAACATTCTTACTCTATGGCTCTAATTCTTTTATTTCTCAAAATAGTTTATCAGCACTGAGATCTCTATTTCCCAGGCATGTTTTTAATACTTTTCCTTTAGGTTTCTTTTTTCTCTTTTCACCATACATTTACTTGAGATTTCCTGGAATTTAGAGTGGTTAAGTAATGGGACAAAAGATGCAAAATTGCCTCAAGGTAGATATATCAATGTTCTTTTGTTACTCTCATTAAAATACTATGTACGATAAATCCAAAGACAAATATAAATTTGAAATAAGTAGTAATACAAAAAAAAATTATATATTTGCATATAACTGCATTCCCACAATTTATTAACACATATTTTTCTGAAAAGTATTCTAAAACAAACCACTATAACTATATACATCTTTTTTTTTTTTAAAAAAAAAAAAACTTTCAAAATTTATCTCTATCTTTGACATATATATATATATATATATATATATATATAATTCTTTATATACATACTCATACATTAAGGCCAATTTATGGGCCTCACATTTCTCTAGGCAGTTGGAGAATATTATGTGTCTCCTTTGTAACAGGGTTTGAACTGGCTACTGTTACAATATATATATATATATATATATATATATATAATATTATAAATCAATGTCTGTATTTCTTCAAAATAATATACGCAAATTTATATATAAATATTCAAAAATACAGTATTTAAAAGCTTATAAAAAGTATATGTATAACCGCCACTTAGGAGTGCTTTCAACTAACTTGTAGCTTTGTCAACTATCATGTTTAAAATGTCAGCTTTCCCATAATTCTAGGATGTCAATTTTCCCATAATTCTGTGATCTTAATGTTTGCTGCTTGCATATTAACCAAATGTTGCTTGTATTTACATATCAACATCGCCTCTTTAATTTTCCTTTTATTATTATTTCTTTCAGTTTCCAGTATTTTTACATTGTTATAATTAAAATCGAAACCATATATACATGATTTATTATAGTCATAAAAGACAAAAGCTGATAAATTATTATTACTTTTAAAATTTTGTTTTGTATTTTGAACCCTTTTAAATAATAATAAGTGTTCCTTTGTTCTTTTTTCCAAGGTGCACCTGGATTCACCTAAATATCCACGGCCACACCCACACGTCCATTTGTAAATGATACAATTTTTAATTGTAAATAAAGTTTTATCCTTTGAATTGTTTATTAATTTATTTAATGTAGGTGGTGCATAAAATGCAATATCACATATTCCTTTATAAATTTTCTTAATGAAACTTGCCTGTTGATTTGAAATATATGGTATTGATATCCACAATTTTTTATCAGAAGAATTAATACTATTATTATTTTTATATTTATAAGTAAAATTTTTAATAGTATAATAAACTGAATCATAATTGTATCCAACATTTAACAATTCATTATAATAAATTTCAATATTTTTAGTTTTATCTGATGCATATTTACAAAGGTTATCATTTCTAAATTTCAAACCTGCCATTTTATGTGACATTGGTACTTTTGATTCATATAGAATATATCCTCTTTTTGCTATTGGTTTAAGAGTCATATAGTAATCCAGTTTATCCTTGTTTCTTGTTATCTTGAGATCTAAAAATTGTACACTCATTAAATTTTCATCTGTTTTAATCCACTTTAAGCCCTTTATATTATTTAATTCCTTGAACAAATCATTAATAGCATTTCGCTTTCCACAAACAAAAACATTATCAACATATCGATTGTATAAAATAATATCTTTCTGATAATGATCCTTTTTTAAAATATTTTCGTCATATGTAGATATAACAAAATTACATATCTGGGCAACTGTAGGAACTCCCATGCGCCACCCATTATTCATTTTATAAAATTCATGCTAAAAAATTGCATAAATGTTTCTATCAATAAAGTTTAATGTTTCAATAATAAATTTTATTATTTTAACGTTAACATTTTTTAATTTCAATGCATTCTTAACTATTTCAATAGAAGTCATTCTATCAATTGATCCACACATTTCACTGATATCAAAGGTACAAATTACATCATAATTATCAATAACAACGTTATTAATTTTACCAACGTAATCAAATGATGAACGTATTGTATACACACCAAAAACAAGAATTTCTTGTAACATTTTCTCAATTAATTTACATGTTTCATAATAGAAAGCATCCCCAAAATCAATCATTAAATGTAATGGTTCTTTTTCTTTATGCAATTTTATATTTGAAAATATTCTAGGACATACTGCAGCCGAGGGATAAATTCTATAATAAGTACTATTATCAATTACATTATTTTTGGCTTTTTTTAAAATGTTGTTCACAAATTGAACATGTAAACTTTCAATATTTACCTTGTTAACCTTTATAAAATTAAGAATACTCATTTGAGTAATGACTTTATTTTCATAATCCGATTTTAGTAATAAGCACAACCATAAGCCTTTATCCTCTTTTATACAGACAAGATTATTTTCAGATGTAAATTTTCTAAATTTAGAAAAAAGACGTTATTTAAAAAGTTTGAATCACTTGATTGTTTTGAATAATTGAAATGATTGGTACAACTTTAAGAGTAGTTCTCAAGTGTTTTTTGATCATTATTATAATAGACTATGTAATAAATTTAATAAGAAAATTAACTTTTTGTTTAAGAAAGAATTTAAAAATAAGCTTGAAGATAATAACTTTGTTAATTTGGCTGGTGTGGATCTCAATTTTCAAGAAAAATATATTTTAAATCTAAGTGCAAAATATGTTAATGGCCAATGGAAAGATTGTGATTTGGAATTGAAGTCTGCTGTTGAATGTTCGTTGGGAGTAATTAAACATGATTCAAAAGTTGGCAACGACTTAGTTAAAAAAGTAAAAGAAAAGAATTTTGGATTTGCAATAAATAATAATTGGAATGAACAAATTTCTAAATTTAGAAAATTTACATCTGAAAATAATCTTTTCTGTATAAAAGAGGATAAAGGCTTACGGTTGTGCTTGTTACTAAAATCGGATTATGAAAATAAAGACATTACTCAAATGTTCAATTTGTGAATAGCATTTTAAAAAAAGCCAAAAGTAATGTAATTGATAATAGTACTTGTTATAGAATTTATCCCTCGGGTGTAGTATGTCCTAGAATATTTTCAAATATAAAATTGCATAAAGAAAAAGAACCATTACATTTAATGATTGATTTTAGGGATGCTTTCTATTATGAAACATGTAAATTAATTAAGAAAATGTTACAATAAATTCTTGGTTTTGGTATGTATACAATACGTTCATCATTTGATTTCGTTGGTAAAATTAATAACGTTGTTATTGATAATTATGATGTAATTTGTACCTTATGATGTAATTTGTACCTTTGATATCAGTGAAATGTACGAATCAATTGACAGAATGACTTCTATTGAAATAATTACGAATGCATTGAAATTAAAAAATGTTAACGTTAAAATAATAAAATTTATTATTGAAACATTAAACTTTATTGATAGAAACATTTATGCAATTTTTAAGCACGAATTTTATAAAATGAATAATGGGTGGCCCATGGGACTTCCTACAGTTGCCCAGATATGTAATTTTGTTATATCTACATATGAAGAAAATATTTTAAAAAAGGATCATTATCAGAAAGATATTATTTTATACAATCGATATGTTGATGATGTTTTTGTTTGTGGAAAGCCAAATGCTATTAATGATTTGTTCAAGGAATTAAATAATATAAAGGGCTTAAAGTGGATTAAAACAGATGAAAATTTAATGAGTGTACAATTTTTAGATCTCAAGATAACCAGAAACAAGGATAAACTGGATTACTATATGACTCTTAAACCAATAGCAAAAAGAGGATATATTCCATATGAATCAAAAGTACCAATGTCACATAAAATGGCAGGTTTGAAATCCTTTTTATTTAGAAATGATAACCTTTGTAAATATGCATCAGATAAAACTAAAAATATTGAAATTTATTATAATGAATTGTTAAACGTTGGATACAATTATGATTCTGTTTATTATACTATTAAAAATTTTACTTATAAATATAAAAATAATAATAGTGTTAATTCTTCTGATAAAAAATTGTGGATATCAATACCATATATTTCAAATCAACAGGCAAGTTTCATTAAGAAAATTTATAAAGGAATATGTGATATTGCATTTTATGCACCACCTACATTAAATAAATTAATAAACAATTCAAAGGATAAAACTTTATTTACAAATAAAAATTGTATCATTTACAAATGGACATGTGGGTGTGGCCATGGATATATAGGTGAATCGAGGTGCACATTGGAAAAAAGAACAAAGGAACACTTATTGTTATTTAAAAGGGTTCAAAATACAAAACAAAATTTTAAAAATAATGATAATTTATCAGCTTCTGTCTTTTATGACCATAATAAATCATGTATATATGGTTTTGATTTTAATTATAACAACGTAAAAATATTGGAAACTGAAAGAAATAATAATAAAAGGAAAATTAAAGAGGCGATGTTGATATGTAAATACAAGCAACATTTGGTTAATAGGCAAGCAGCAAACATTAAGATCACAGAATTATGGGAAAGTTGACATCATAGAATTATGGGAAAGCTGACATTTTAAACGTGATAGTTGACAAAGCTACAAGTTAGTTGAAAGCGCTCCTAAGTGATGGTTATACATATATTTTTTATAAGCTTTTAAATACCATATTTTTAAATATTTATTTATAAATTTGCATATATATATATATATATATATAATAACAGTAATTATAGTATTTAATTCCTAGACCCACCTCAACTACCATTAAATTCAAAAAACAAAATGGAAGGCTATGGCATCAACTCAAATCCCATGAATTCCAAATTCCAATGTCAGCAACTTGTCCACCAATTCCATTTTGTTTTTGAATTTAATGGCAGTTGAGATAGGTTAAGAAATTAACTGAAGGCACTTATGTGGATTGAAAGACTGTATACAATAGTTAATTACCATTATATATATTATTTTTATTGTGAAACTTTTTTTTAAACAATTGTTTTAAAATAAAAATAAAAACTGCAAAACAATTTTAATAGCAAACTTAGTTACTGATTTATTATACATATATAATTATGTACACATACTAAATATGTATATATACATTAAAAGTTTGAAATAGTTTTAAAAATGCTATTAAGTTTTAAAAAAAAGTTAAATTGCCCTCTCAGAACATTTATTTAAATTAAGTGAAAATATTAAATACTTCTTATATTTATCCCACCCTCTGTTATATATGTATCAAACTAGCTGACAAACTGAAAAGATGTGTTTTAAATGGATTAGTGTGATATAACTTAATCAAATATCAATTTTCAAGCAATTATATTTAATTTAAATATGATTTTAAAATTTCATTCTAATTTGAAAAAGATGAAACATTAACAAATACATTTTCCAAAATCAATAAAAGCATTTAAAAAGATTGTAACAAAAAAACCTGCAGTTAAGATATAGAACAAACTACTATTTACAAGATCTACCAGTAGAGATTCTAAACTTGACAAATAGAAAAGAACTGAAAAATAAAAAATCCATAATAAAATAAAGCAGTGTAATGTGTTAATATATATTTTATTTTATAGGGAATTAAAATTGAAAATAGTGCGTAATTTTTTAATGATTTTGCTGAAAATATATTGGGAAAATCTCATTAAAAAAAAAAGAAGTTTCAAGTTAAAAATATTTTTTATTGTAAAATATTTTTAGTATTTAATTATTGTAAAGAATATATCATTTAGATTAATTGTTGATTAATTAAGATGTATCAAAAGGGAGTACTGTTTATATATTATATAAAATTATAAATATATTGCGTGAATAGAATTGATCAAATGAAATATTAATTTTGGGTTTGTCTCATTATCATGAACTATTTTTTCCTTGTATTTATTACTTTATTAAATAATCATTTTAAAAAACAATCACTGGAATTGGTTTTTGTATCTTTATTTTTCTAAATATCTGTACTGTGAATTACTAGGGTGTAAGACTGATTCCACTGTAGAGATGAGCTTTAAAAGATTTGTGGCTAATTTTGATGAAATTATTTAATTAAGGAATAAAATAATCATGAATCTTTGCTGTATTGTTTAATCTTTAAAGTCCTTGTGATCCCAAAGCTAGTTCAGGCATAAGTGTTTGCAATTTATGTATGCAAGTGTATGTGTGTGGACATCTATATGGTTTTCTGTACAATTAATTGTATGGTGTTAAAGTCATAAAAGCCACATTTAAAATCCACGTACTGTATAGATTTTATAACTAGTTTAGAGATGGTTTTAACACTCAAAATACCAGATTTCATAACATATTGATGATGATCAGTATTGATACAATGGTCCTAGATTTTTGAGGTACAAATATTAGTATCATTTTAGCACTTAAGTATGTGCATGGAGATAAAATAATTGCTTTTATATTATGCCTCAAGTTTGATAGTGGCTAAGTGATAAGTAGCCTAAGGTTTTAGATTAGCTCTTTTAAATCCAATCAAAAAGGATGATTGTTGGCTCTTAATAATTAATACTGGCAAAGCTATGTAGATCACTAATTTTTATCTAGTGGATTCAGATAGTTTTTGTTCATTTTTCATTCTCTGTAAAAGAGTGATACTTTTGATGATGACTATTTTTGCATATGTTTGGGATGATTTCAATCAGCCTTGCCCCTAGTACATACTGTTAATATATATATATATATATATATATACATATATGTACTAGGGGCTATATATATATATATATATATATATATATATATATATATATATAAGCTCAAAAACCATGGATCATTCCTCAATATGAAATTTGTTGATGCTTGAATGTTTTGTAAAATCCCTGAGTAATAAAATCATTTGATATATTTTTAATGAAGATTTTAATGTAGTATTGATATAAATAGTAGACTTTGGAAAAAAGTTGACGGAAATAACAGTATTATTGTGTAAACATAACTCTTTGGCACAGCACAGATTTAATTCTTCTCCCTTGTGAGACTTTTGTAAGCTTTCAACTTTTGATTTTAATAGTAAACTATTATTCTAATATCATAATTCAATACATTTAACTTGATTTGGTAGTAATATACATTTTCAAATGAAAAAAACATATAAAAATTCAGATTTAAACTTTGCAAATATTAAAAAACTGAGATGATAATAACAATAGATGAGTTCATCATTAAATGGATTGTAAAAGCAGTTACTCTTATACAAGAAAAAAAATCTTTTCAATATTCAATTATTACAAGCAGTATCTTATCCTGCTGTCAATTTTCAAATGCCTTAATTTTATAATATTTGAACGGGTGTCTCTCTCAGTACCTTCTTATACATGAAGTGCTTTTGTAAAAATCAAGTTAGTTTGGATTTAGCCAACTTAGTTTAAATAGTATGCTCCATTTTCAGGAAGAATGATATCCTATACTGCTTGTAGTCTAAACAGGTGTAAAAAAATTTATATTCTCCAAATGATCACTTTTTTTGCTATTTTTTTTAAAAAAATTACAACACTTGTAACTAATGACAACAGTAATAAAAAGCAAATTGATTTTATTATAAAAAGCGATTAAAGAAAACAATCAATAAAATCAGATAAGCAAAAGTAATTTTATTTCTTGATATTAGTGATGTAATTTGTACTGTAAGTAATGCTTAGAAGAAAGAAAATCATACTGAAATATTTTTATAAAGCAAATAGTAGTCTTGATAGCATTTATGTGATTAAATAGCATTGTAGCCATTGCAAAGTTAGTTAAATTTTTTTATTATATGAATAAATCTATCAAATTCTGCTTTAAAATATTAAAACTGTATCCTAATTTTTAAAATATTTCTAATTATTTTAAAACAGTAGCACTAATGGCACATTAACCATTATTTTCATAATGTGGGCTGATCTGAACATCATATTTTCTTTGTTAATATAATGCTAGAAATTATTGCCTTTTGTTTTTAAAAATAAAATGTACATGTATAAAAAAGTGTAATATAGTTACTTTTGATTTTTAATAATTATTATACAAATATTGTGTAAAAAAAATTATAAATCTCAATAAAGTTCACAAAAAATAATATTTTTAGTAATTCCAAAAACATGTCTTGAAATATCCTCATGAAAAGTGTCAACATGGATTAGAAAGAAAAAGACAGCAGTGCTGACATCTTTTGATTTTTTTTTTAATTAGAAAATCAATTTAAAACAAAAAATTAAAAAAATTATAGGGAAGTAGCTCAATACAGATCTACAAATAAAATTTTCAAAAATATGATCATAGCATTTTTTTTTTTTACATTTCTCTAACCAAATGCCTCCAGGCTGTTCTGAGTAATTAAGTGGACTGGTGATAGTGAATGTTTTTACAAAATATGGATTGCATGTTACAAACACCTTGTGTAAGCAGAAAATTTGCTACAAAGAAACATGGGTACATCCACTCTCAATACAATGCATTATAATTAAAGTAGACTTAAAAACAAGTTCATATAATCGTATTAAAAATTGATTGGCTTATTTGAATTTTTATGATGCTTACTTATGAAGTTTCTTAATGAGTGTATTTTCAATAAAAGTGAGTGTATTCCAAGATTTAATAAAAAAAAGAGTGTGGTAGATTCTCCAACAATAATCCTATTAATAATAATTTGATTAAAGGGAAACCTGCAGTATTTTCAGTTTGAAAGAATGGCAAATTAAATATGAAGCTTCATACAATATACAGAATTAAAAGCAAAAGTTTAACAACAAGAAATATTTAAAATAATTGATAGATTAAAACTGCAAAGAAGATCCAGAAATTCACTAATGCAATTTAAATCATTTTTAACATATTAAAAATAAAATATGAATCTGGAAAACGATGCCTATGTCACTCTCTTAAATAGAACGATATCATAACCGGCGGACATAATATTTTGAATGACTTTTAACAATATATTCATGAAATCTACAGATTCAGATTATGACAAAATAAATAGCTTTCAAGCACCTAATTTCTTCAAGTAGAGGAGAGAATTAGGACTAAGCAAGTTATCATTAAATATCACTTTTGTCATGATGTAACGATACTTTTAATTATTTTACTGAATAAGTTGCTTTCATTAATAGAAAAATGGTTATTAAAGACTTAAGGTGATTTAAAGAATCGAAAAGCACTATAGATTTGTTTTTTATTGCAGATTAAATGTATTAAAAGTTTACAAGCAAAGGTGTGACATATATTGATTTTATTAATTTCAAGGTTTTTGGAACAATAAAATTAGTTGATTGTTCACTAAAGTATATTCGTAATGATCTTCTACATGTGATATTACTACAGGTGTAAATAAAATTGCTGTTGAACCGGTATACAAGATCCAACTTAGGTTTTTATTAGCGGCTGCAATTAATAAGATATCAAGTTGCAATACGAGTTTGTTGGTAAAGGGGCAAAACCAAACTTTCTTACTTTTATGGCATCTGGATTTATAGCATGCAGACAATTATATAACCCTTACGAATTTGAAAGATGTTTTACAAAATGTTTTAAATGTAATAGATGAAGATTTTAATTTAATAATTAAATCCCAAATATCTTAGGACTTGTATTATTGGTTCACAATCTAAAGACACGTGATTTTATAAATAATGAACTTTGCTCCACCGCATCCACTAAGTTGAAAAATATAACTTATGATTTTGCCATCAATATGTTTGAATTTTTACGTGGAATAAAAGGTAGTACAAAATGTAGGGATTTTATTTTCATAAATAAACTTAAATATTAACTCTTATGTAAAACTTGATGTGACTGCAGTGGTGGGATGACATACCTTTTTTTTTCGTGTGTCATAGCATCAGCCTGAAAGCGAACCCGATAACCTGGGACAACTGCTTGTGCAGCAGCTGTTACTGACTTCTCGACCAGCAATGCTTGACATACCTTATTTTTTTACCTTGTAAAATGCAGCAACTATACCTTATTTCCAGCTACCAAGATATTAATCAAAGTTGAAAATTGCTGAATATTTTTCCTCCATCACTACCTGATAAATGGTTTGAGGTTTCTGAACAATAATTAATAAATCAAAGCCTTTATACATTGCATTCTTAGATCGTCTTTTGAATTGTTATTGCCTATGGTAATCATGATAATATTAATTGTATCATTAATTGCTTAGGGTATCACATGATATTTTCATCATCTACCAGCTATCTTAGCATAGAATCTATTTGAGAGACAAGACTGTTATTTCCCCCATTTTTGCCAATCTCGGACTCTAGCCTAGTCCAATTCATTTTTGCAAAACTAACCTACACAGGGTAAATTCTATTAAGAATGGGTTTGTTGTTATTATTTTTTTGTTTTATTTTAGAATTTTTTTATAAATAAATAATTAAAGAGCTATCTGGATTATCTATAAATGGGTTATCAATCCAAAATAAATCTTAACTTTATTTTCTCATCTGGAATGGAATCTAAGTCCCCTGATCATTATCACATGAAACTTTTTAGTGATAAAAAAATCGTTTTATGGCTTCGGAGTTCACGAGAAGTGTGATCACTGGAAATGACAAAGTTGGGCATAATCCATGGAGTTTGAGGTACAAAGTGCGATCCCTACCACAAGACTGCAAATAAGTAATAAACCTTACTTACATTAATATATATTCTTTTTCTATTAATTACCAACATTATTCACGAATTGACATTAGCTATACAGGTCATCCAGGATTAAATTGAGATCAAACAAGTTTGAAACTTTTTCCAACAAGTTTAGACTTTCTTTCAGGTAATCAGTCTTAAAACAACCTATCTATTTTATATTAATCCAGAAATAAGACTGGCGAGTGTTATCTTCTCTTTATTGTTTTTAGTCAGAAGTTGCTGGAGAGATTTTGTCCTGCAATAGGCTATTAAAGGATATCATTAATTATAAAATATTTTAGGTGCTACCACTATATATATATATATATATATATATATATATATATATATATATATATATATATATATATATATATATATATATATATATATATATATATATATAGTTCACCATATATATAATACACATATAAGTTATAATACATCACAATTATATATGCTTACAGGTCATTAATAAATATTTCAATAACCATACACATATAATAAATCCACCCAATTTCCATCACTATCTTTGATTTTATAAAAAAATTTTATAAGCAAACCATGACAAATAAAGTTACAGATGGGGGCAGGAAGTAGATTGATTCTATTTCTACTTATGATCTATATGCATGCATGGTTCAGATTTAGTTGTTAGCATTTTTAATTTATATATAATCTTAACGGGATGGGGTGGGTGATAAGTGATAGGAACAAGGTTTGAACTGGGTGATGGCAAAACATCATCACTCACAGTCGATTTAATGAAATACAAATATCAATAATTTGAAAAATTATAAGTAAGATATTTAATAATAAAACGAGATTAGAACATCTCCAAGAGATCATTGAGAGATCAGAAGCTAACTCAGAAGAGCGACTAAAAGCATAATTATTTATCAACCAGCATTATAAATAAATAAATATAACTACAAGTAAATACTCGAGAGAAATAATCACTCATCATGAATGATCCACAATATAATACATCAGTACAATAAATTAACAGTCCATCTTGTGGCTGGATTAGAATAATAAAAATATGAATCAACAGTCAACCTTGTGACTGGATTGGAAATGGGTCTTCTTTAGACCAGGCTAACTATTGAGCCTTTGGCACCTTGGGAAATTATTTAAACATAACTTGGATGTTCCAGCTTAGTGCCCATCCATTAAAATGCACAATAATCAGAAATCAAAACAATAATGCTGGGACATTTAAAACATGCTGATCATCATCAATGCTCTGGCCACTTGTACTGGCCAACTATAAACTTAAATTTTTTT
This sequence comes from Epiperipatus broadwayi, assembly GCA_028023455.1. Classification (NCBI taxonomy): domain Eukaryota; kingdom Metazoa; phylum Onychophora; class Udeonychophora; order Euonychophora; family Peripatidae; genus Epiperipatus; species Epiperipatus broadwayi. Next base: position 2,067 of record JAQFVV010014893.1, on the reverse strand, counting down.
TAACAAGACTAAACTAAAAATAAAATATAGTGTGTTGGCTTTAAAGAGTATCTTCTTTTACGCCAACCAGGATGATGATTGATCATTTCTGGATTCCCCAAAGCACTAAATACACATCCTCATTTATATATTCATCCAGTGCTCAAATCTAGCCCAGAGAACACAAGATCTATTACTGTATGTGACCAAGAGATTATGAAAACATTTTAAACAATTAAATACAAGTTTATTCATAACAAAAAATAAATGATTAAGGTCTTATGAGGGTTCTGATCTTGAAAAGTATACATTGAGTTACATGATTAATAAATTAGATTTAGTTAAAACCCATTCAGCACACAGGCATGTGGCTTGATACAAAATTAACATGTTTGAATTAACAATTAATTTATAAAAATGATCAGAATTTTACACATAAGTGTCTATCTGACACGCATTGTTATTTACAATACAATTGACATATATACGGTGCGTGAATTTTCTGATTTTGATTATAATACAAAATTTCAAATGATCACATTGAGATTTAAATAATTACTATTCAACATTTAAATTGTTACATTGATAATATTAAAAAAAAAAAAGACATTTAATCAAAAAAAATATTAAAATTTTACATATATGAATGTGCTTGTATATACGCACACTGACTTTTATCTATTTCAACTCGTTACAATAATATTATATTTTTTTATACTTAATTCATTTGGAAAACACATAAATTTCACACTTATACGTGTGTATCAATATTAAAAAAAAAAAATCAGTTTAACAAATTCTATTATAGCTTTCTTTTATTCTTTTACAAAAAATATATAGTCAATTTTCCAGAGGTTAGAAAGCTTTTATTGGGTTACCTCTTAACGAATTATCAATGTCTTTAAATTTAAAAATACAGATTTAAAAATGTCCATCATATAAATTATTGAAAAACAACTCACTTTTGTAAGCAAGTTTATCTGTGCTTCCCTTCGCATATGTAGACACAGAAGCATAGTATAACTACTTCTTTATTCAGTTGCTCGTTTGGGCAAGCTGATTTTTGGTCATTCCAGGAAATTGTCATCATCAGGTAAAAGTACATAATTCTGGTATGGTTGGTTTTTTCCTTTCTGTAGTCAGTTCCACTTATACTTGGATTTTGTAAACTTCAGGTCAGCAAGCTGTTTTCCAGAACCCTTTTAAGGCTATGAATAACAACGAATCTTGATCCGTTTCCTCCATGTAAATTCAAACTCCTCCAGTGAAATGTAGAGCAGCCATTTCCTTGCATTCTTAAATCCTCATGGCAGTTCTCTTGATAATTATACTAGCCATCTTTGCAGCTAGCTTTACTATGGATATTTTCTGCTACAGTTACCAACTCTTCGCAAAACACTTGAGCCAACTTTATAGCTAGCTCTTCTGTTAACTCTTATAAAACTGCAAGCCAAACTGTTCTCTTTAAAATCACTCTCCAGACTTTGCAGTTGGCCTAGTTGGTCACTGCTTAAAATATTAAAAACTCTTCTGACCAACTTTTACAAAACTGCAAGCAGGACTGTTCTTTTCAAAATCACTATCAAGACTAAAGCTAATTTGTTATCAGCCCTTTTATAGACTCATCTAAGGTGATAACGGCAGTTTGATTAAAAACAGTTTCTATTTTTATCTCACTAATCCATTTGAAAACATATACATGTTTTTACTTAGGGGATTTCTAATAGATAAAAATTTTGTTTAATTAATTAAAATTTCAAAAATACAATAGGGTGTTTTTAAATTTTAAAATCAGATTAATAATTAATAATAATAATGCAATATTTATATTTATTCAGACCTTTTTAAAATATTAATTTCATAATGAAATTTTACTTTAAATCCAGAGTTATTTAACCTTTTAATTATTATTATTATTATTATTATTATTATTTTATTTTAGGAAATATAAAAAAAAATCTACAAAAATTTATTCTAAGTTTATTTCTACTTTTCCTTTATTTTACGTATATATTTATGCACACACACTATATTAGTGTATGCTATGTAAGCCAACTGGTTACAATAAATACACATACATTCTCAGAG
>JAQFVV010014892.1:0-24678 GCA_028023455.1 Epiperipatus broadwayi | reverse complement strand
CATGTTAGCACAGTTAATGGAAATGATAAAAGAAGACAACAAGAAAAGAGATGAACAAAGAGAAGAAGATAACAAGAAAAGAGATGAACAGAGAGAAGAAGACAACAAGAAAAGAGAAGAACAGAGAGAAGCAGACAACAAGAAAAGAGTCGAAGAAAGAGAAGAAAACTATAAACAAAGAGAAGAAGAGCTTAGACAAAGAGATAAACAAAGAGAAGAAGATAACAAGAAAAGAGAAGAACAGAGAGAAGACAACAAGAAAAGAGATAAAGAAAGAGAAGAAGACAACAAAAAAGAGAGGAAGATAAAAAAGAATTGAAAGAACAAATCAGAGAAATAATTGAAACCCAAAATGAAAAGTTCAACCAGTTAATAAAAGAAATAACTCAGTCTAAAAATTGAATACGGAAGAAATTGAAATTACAAAGGGTGATATTGAAATGGTCCAGTCCACCTTCAAGAAAACTTCTAATTGTAGAAGATATCTTTAAAATTGCAAAAGAAGCAGTATATACGGAAATTGAGACTGAAACAGTATCAAATACAGTAAAAAAGTTTCAAATGGATGAAAATGAATTTAATAAAGCAAAATTAAAATTTGAACTTCAAGAAGATGAAAAATATAAAAATGAACATAATCAAAAACTTAATTCTCATATAACTAAGGAACTGTCCAATATAGAAGAAAATGTTCCAGAAAAATTGTCTGATATATGCTATGAAATAGTAACAGAGATAGAAAAAGAAACCATAAATTGGAAAGAAAAGTGTGTTTGTTTTCAGCCATATATAAAAATTATAAACAAAAGCTCAATAAACTCATATCAGAAATTGAGTACAGAAAAAAAATATATAAATACTGTTATTAAAAATATACTTGCTGATGCAGGAAAAGACACCAAAAAGGAATCTGAAAACTCAGGATTTATAAGTGTGAAAAAAATTAAGCAACAAGAAACTTATATAAATACAAAAAAAATTATTACTATGACAGAAGAACCATTTAAAAATAAACTTTTATGTGTTTTTAAATATGAAGTACTGCCATGGAAGAGGAACAGGAGAAAATCCACAGATGGTGTTCATGGTCCATATCAGACCCGTGTAGTTAGAAGATCAAACAGTAACAAGGATCTCCAAAGAAAATACAGAAGTGAAGAAGCAAGCCACCACAGTAATGTTGAGCATGATAAATTCCAACAAAAAGATGATCCAGAAGTATGTCACCTCATAATACAGAAGAGGACTATAGGAGAACTGATCATGATCCTCAGTCTCCCGAACCAGGTTATAGTTATGATACAGAACAATAAAATAAAGATAGCTGATGAAAAAAGTTAGTGAGTGTGATGTAGTGATGTATGGACTTGTGTTTTTCATGTTGGGGTGGGTGGATGATTTAGTGGAGCTGCTTGCATGCATTATGTTATGGGGCACCGAAGTATATGCTTGGCACTATCCAGACCTGGATGTTGTGCTCTGAGAGTAGTCCAGCAATGTGTATATATGGGCCTCATGTATAGGCCTTGGTATCATGAATAGACCAAATGATAGCCCCTAAGATTGACAGAAGTTGAGCAGGGTTGGCTGAGTGCCAAATTGTGTTTTTTTTCCTCTGGCTCCTACTCTTAGTTGGATGATACTTCTAGGTACAAGAGAGGTAGTGCTTAAAAATGAGATATTTTCTCGTGATGTCATAGGACAGTGCATACTAATAGTTTGTTCTTGGCCATCTACTTGTCCTGGCATTAGAGGCTACAGTTCACGTATTCACTTTTCCAGCTCATCTTACCCATTTCATTAGCAAACCTAAAACCAATGGAAATGCAGTAATGAGAAATGATGTGTATATAATATGGAATAAAATCGTATTTCCAGGCAATTTCATCCCAAAATTAGGTGGGGGGTAATGAAACAGGTATACTGTTCCATGCATATATATTCAAAAGATCCACACACACGCCATTTAAAAAAGACTAGCATGATTTGATCAAATTAAAAAAGAAATAAAGTAAAAAAGTTTATAGTTAAAAGAAAATCATTATTGATTTTATAGTTTCAAATTGCAATGTAAATAAAAGCTGGCAGTTATTAAAAAAAAGATTATATTTTTAATTTTTGGAACGATGTTTTTAAATAAAGTGTTATATCAGCTTGAGGCAGTCTTAATCAATTGAAAAACATGGCTTAATCTTTTTGCTTTCTAATCTATCCCACTAAAAAAGTAGATTATCCAATCATTATGAAGACAAAGGCAATCAGGCTTAAATGAGAGCAATATGCAAATTAGGTAAGTGAGAAAAGGCTGTTTAATCAGTCCAAGAATAAAATATAAATAGTCAAGTTGCAAGTTCAGTGCAGATTAGATTTGACTTTTAAAACAAGAGACGTTGAAAGAGTTTTAAAAATTTTTTCAGAGAGATTTTAAGGAGATCAAATAGTTATATTTTTTTCCAAAGAAATATTTTTCAAGTCGCTGTTAAAGAAGCATTTTGAAAAAAAAAAGATTTCAATTTTAAAAGGATATTAAAGAACCTCTGTTAATGATGGAAAAAAAAAACATTATTAAGAAAATTATAACGATGGAAAAATAAACCAATAACTTCATCTCTTCATTATAGGCCATGATTTTTCAAGATTTGCCTGGATAACCATCATGAAAGGGATTAATGTCATTCAACTTAAATATAATGACCCCTTTTTGAAGGAACAAACTGGATAAATAAAGGTAATGATTTTATGAAAATATTCAAAATTATGTGTTTTTTAAAAGACAAACAAAATGTCTTTATTATAAATAAAAAAAAGAATTATTAATAAATATAGCTACATGAAAATACATTTATTATAGATAAATTATAAATGAGATTAAAATCATGCTAAAATTATGAAAATCGTTTATTCTTGATAAAGTATAAATGAAAATGCTTATCTGCATATTAATGTAAAATTACAAATGCTTAATACTTACCTGAATGTTGATTTTGTGGGAGTAATTTAAACCACATTACTGGATTTAATAAATTTAATGAAATACTCTATGGACTCTAAATGCTTAATACTTATCTGAATATAGATTTTGTGGGAGTAATTTAAACCACATTACTGGATTTAATAAATTTAATAAAATACTATATGTAGTCTAAATGCTTATCTGCATATTGAAATAAAATTACAAATGCTTAATACTTATCTAAATATTGATTTTGTGGGAGAAATTTAAATTACATTACGGGATTTACTTAAAGTTAACTGGAACTCTGAATTAGACATAAAATGTAAATTGTTAAAGAACTTGCATTCTCTAATTCCTATTGTACTATTATTGAATGTATACTAAGATACACAGTGGACTGCAAATAAAATATTTGTTAAATTAAGTGGAACTCTGCATCAGATGCTATCAGTTGTCTTCATTACTCTCTCTGTTATCTCAATATGACACATTCCTCTCTGTGAATTAATTATATAGTTAAAGATGTAAGTTGTTAAAAGAACTATGATAGGATTTTATTATACTCTCAACAAGTTACATTCTTTAAGTCATACTGAAGTATACCAAAGAAACACAATGGACCGGAAATGAATAAAACAATGAATCTTCACATGGATATAAAGGAACTTTATTAGACGAGCTTGCAAATTAATTTGTTAAATGAAATTATTGTTACTTAAAATTAATCTTAGTTATCCAGTTCAATTCTATTTTTTTTTTATTGCATCACTCATCAGTCAGTGCACTTGTTCATGAGAATCTCATGCCTCCTGAGCTACATCTGGCATAACTAGACCTAGGTAAGTCAGGTTGTAGTGAGATGGAACTCTAGTGGCACTGTTTGGAAAACCAAACATATAAATGTCTAGATGCTTCCAGCCTCTATGGTGCTACATCCTCTGATGAGCAGGAAATATTATTGTAGGGGGGGGGATTAACATCTGCATTGGGTAATGCCAATTGATAGCTTCTTCTTGCAACATGCTCATCAGGAAATTGTTACAACTGAGGTAATAAAGGGTTGTGTGGTGGTCCGGTTACAATAATAAAAATAAACACCACAAGTTAATTAATATATAAATGCATTCAATACTATGAGTAGAGTAAGAAAACGCTGAACGCCCACTTGAAAATTTAAAATTCTTTGACAAGTATAATGCTTGGGATCAAAATTTGACTTTGCTTATAATTTTTTTTCCATTATTATAAATCAATTCAGAAGTGAGCGATCTTGTTTGGAAATAGTTATTTTCAATTAAAGTAATATGTAATGAAAAAGTATAAATCATCAAATCATAGCTATTTTTTTATTTTGATGAAGGGCACTAATAAGACAAAGTCTTATTATTTATTAACAATAACAATAAATTGCTCTTTAAAATAAATAAATTAAACAATGTTAATAACATTATGAAAGAATTTTATCCTATCATTAATAATAATCCCAAATAGTAAATTATTTTATGGATGGAATAATATTGGAATGCAGATAATACCAAACCATATATTACAATCATTTCATACCTACATATGTTTTACATATACTTTAATATAGTTTATCTTATTTAAATGATTAAGCAATCAATTTAAACATAATATATTAATTATTTACCACTATTCATCATAGAAGTAAAAATATTTATTCTTTATGGCCTGTCGTTTTCATTGAATAAGTAAATCTAGTACAAAAAAAAATTAAGATTATAATGAAATTATGTTCTCAACTATTTCAAAGTTTCATATTCCTTTAAAATAAATGATAACCAAAGTACTAATATGAGGGGTGTACCAAAAAGGCTACTGTTTGATTAGCAATACTGTTCCACTAGGCAATGTTGCAGTACCATCAAGAACCACAATAAATTTCTATTGAAGAAATCGCTGTAAAATCCAAAATACACAAAACCCTTCCCCACATAAAGAAATCGATCAAAAATAGGTAAAATACAAATTACAAAAACAAGAAATAAATCAAAAATTAAAATGCCTAAAGCCATATACCAAATCTCAAAAAAATAATTTATGCTAAGGCAAAGTATTCATAGAAAAAAACAATTTTCAGCAATAATTAGAAAAATCAAAAATGCTATAAAATACAAATTACAAAACAGAAATCAGTGAACTACATAAAACACAACACTCCCCCCCCCCCAGCATGAAAAAATCAATCAAAAATAGGTAAAATACAAATTACAAAAACAACAAATAAATCAAAAATTAAAATACCTAAGGCAAAGTTTTCACACGAAATGCACTACATTAAAAAAATCCTGAATTTTTAACATTAAAAAAAAAACAATTTTCATCAATAATTAGAAAACCAAAAATGCTCTTTAATGCTATTTTCTGGAACCTATGAAATAAATCAAAAACCAGTCCCTCTATTTTACATCTGGATCCTTTCCTGGGTACCCATCCTGATCACTGAATTTTTCTCCTGGAAATAGAAATCTAGAGTATGGCAATTTCTTTTTTGTTTTTATTAGTGGTTTCATACTATTTGTAGCATATTTAGATTGGTCCACAATTGTTAAGGTGTTAATTTGTGTCTCACTCCACCGATTCAACATTTTATTCATATATTTTACATTCACTCACCCCCAAACTTGTTGCTATCACATGCATTAAACATGTGACCATTTGATTGACCATCTCACATCTGATGCCTATCACTAAGTGTCCCACTAGTCTAAGAAAATTTTCTACAGGTAATTGTTATGATTTGCTCTCTGTCAACTGGAATTTCATTAGCATGCTCAACTGAGTCACTTGTTTTTGAAAAAATGGAACATAAATGTTTATCAGCTCTACATTTTCTTGAGCCACCTTATTATTTATCCTTTCCTGGTGGTTTTCAACCCAATAGCATTTAGTTAAGTCTTACCCATAGAGAATGCAGTTGTCTAGCATTTCAAACAGTGATTCCCCCCACACCTGCACTACTCATTGTAAGTGGCTCATGGCCACTGTCAATTTCACATGTTCTGACACTGCATTTACTAAGATGTATCACTCCAGACTATTTATATGGTTCCTTAGCAATTCCCCTTCATTCCCATAGAAAAATTTTGTTTTTAAAAATGGGTTTATTGCACTTGGCATATTTTCTTTATCTTCTGTAAGTTTTGCTATCTCTTGGCTTTCTACCCTAAGCTCATCCTTTATCCTTTTAATTATCTCCCACTATTTCAACTTTTACATTTTTTTAAACTGTGCTAGTTCTTTTTTATTTCTTATTTAAAATCTGTGATTAATTTGCTTAGTAATTTCATTACTAAAGGCTCCATGCCCTCCTTTGATTTTATTTTGCATTCTGCTATGGTTTTACTACTTCTCAATTTCATATATTTTGCTGTTTGACATTTTATAATAAATCAAAATCTTAACTCTATTTCTTTAACTGTTAAAAGCAATATGAATTCAATATCTTATTTTATTTGTTTTTCTAATTAACTTTGTACACCAACACTTCTCCTCTCTTTTGTATCCTCATAATCTCGCATCTATATCTGCCTTTTCTTTCATTACCAAATTTTGACCAGTTTTACTTATTTCTTATTTAACTCATGTGCTATTATTTTGCTTTAATAAAGTGACTTTCTTAACATTTTTTACCCCCACTCTACTCTTACAGAAAAAAACTTTTGAATCTCATGCAATTACTTTTTTTTACATGTTAAACCACTTATCTCAGATCATAGTTTATTTTTATCAATGTCCCACATTGAGAATCCATTTGTAACATTTTATTTTACATTTTGATTTAGGCCTTCTATAGCATACTATAAAGTGCTCATTACTCAAACTATTTCAAAAGAGAATATTTCAACCATGTAAGAATTTGGAGATTTCATGAATGTAGTTTATTTTTCCTGATTAACTCAACCTAATATTTATTATGATTTGAATTGCTGACTGAGTTTTTTTATTTATTTATGAGGGCATCAGAATATGTAGACTCATTAACATTCACTGAGCAGATTGACAGTAAATAACACTACAGTTGTAAAGGATAAAACTGATTATGATAACAAAATACAAGGCATTCTCACAGCAGGCCAATACAAAAAAAGTATCAAAAAATCCAATTCCAAATACAGAGGTAAAACTACAAGCATTACTCCAGAAGCATCGCAGGTATTTCAGTGATTCAGAAAAAAGAAAATTAACTTCGTATTTCAGCAAGATTCCTCATCTGGATGAACTGCCTAAAATCCATAAAGACAATGTTCCATTAAGACTTATTGTTAGTTTTAGAAATTCACCAATGTCAAAATTTGTCAAGATTTCTTCTCGAAGTTCTTAGTCCATTGGCATATAGGACACAGTCTTTCATCAGGGATTCTAAGCACTTTGTAGAATTAGTCAGGAACATGAAAATGGAAAGAACTGATATATTGGTAAGTTTTATATGGAAAGTCTGTTTACAAATGTACCATGTGATGAGGCATTTTCTATTGTAAGGAAAAGGTTATATGACAATAATAGTCTACAAACTAGAACAGCTCTATTTATTGATAGTATAATGGAATTATTAATATTCTGTGTAACAACAACATACTTTCAATATAACTCAGAATTCTTCCAACAAAATCAAGGGATGTTTATGGGATCATCACTGTCACCCTTGCTCAGCAACATTTACATGTAAGAACTTAAACCATAGCCATAAATACTACTCCATGTTCACCCAAAGTGTGGCTTTGATATGTTGATGATACATTTGTGGTATGGCCACATGGTGAGGTAAAATTACAATCATTCTGGATGCACATTAACAACATATCTCTTACAATTAAATTCACAATGGAATCAAAACAAGAACAAAAATTGGCATTCTTGGATGTTCTTGTGACAAGACTTTCTCAGGGCAAAGTAAAAACAACAGTGTATAGAAAACCAACACACACTGGCAAATACTTGGCATATATGTCCAATCATACAAGAAGCACTAAACAAGGAATTATACTATCACTATAGAACAGAGCAAAGGAGGTTTGTTCAGAAACCAGTGATTTGGAAAAAGAAAAGATTCACATAGAAGAAATGCTTATGAAGAATGGTTATCCATCAGCAGACATCAAAAAAACTTTCAATAGACAACACAAAAATACACCAAAAGAGAAAAACAGTTATTGGTATGGTAGGGTATTCATACATACCAGGAATGGTGGACAAATTAAAGAAAATCTGCAGTCAATATAACATTAGAATTGCTTTCCAAAGCCATATCACACTTTGAGGAATACTTACTTCTACTAATTCTAATCTGGAAATTCTGATAAACAAAAACTGCATCTATGAAATACCATGTGAATGTGGAAGGAAATACATTGGTGAGACCTGTCGCCCTGTTGAGCAGCGATTGAAGGAGCACAAACTAATGGGTAAAAGAGAAAAACAGATGTGTCTACCATAGCAAATCGTGTATGTTCTAATGACCATATGCTTAAGTGGGAAATTACAAAGATATTGGATAAAGATAAAAAAGTGCATAGAAGAAAATTCAAGGAAACTGCTCATATGACAATGGTAAATAATCCTATAAGTCAACCCTGTGTGGCAATGCACAATGTATGGACACCTCTAATTATCTTGCTCTTAGGAAAAAAATAAAAAATAATTAGACTTGTTATAAAAAAATTGAAGGACTTAGGAGAATTTGAACCAACCCTCATACATAAATATATCAAATTTCTACTATATGTTGCCTTTGACAGAATATCTCAGTTGGTAGAGCATTTGCCTTAAAATTTGATATTCAAGAATCTAAAGGTGCGAGTTCAACCTCTAAGCAAATATTGTCACTGTGCATATAGGCCAGCAACACCTGAAGAAGAGTGGGAAATAATACTACTCGAAACATTGTGTAATTAATAACCTGTATTGTCTATTTGTCTGTTATTACTAACAAGTTGTTTGTATTTGGAAAGTTTAAATAAAGGTTTAAATTTTCTGTACATTCAACATTCACTCATAAATGATGCCAATAGTCCAACATATCACATCTTATAATATACCATCATTACAAATCTTCAGACAAATAGATTGTTTATAGATTTTCTAGCTGAAAGAACTTTGAAGTCTATTTTGAATCCTGCCCCATGTCATAAATATGGAGTCAGATGATCTAATCACAATAATATTATATATTTTATATGTATTTTCCATATATTAAATTTATTTTTAAAAATTATTTATTTATACAAATAATTAATCTCAGTTATTTAAAGCCAATAAATATAAAATAGGTTATAATTATTTATGATCAGTTTTATAAATTATTTTTTATTACTTTATAGACCAAAGTGTTTATAGAAAAATATAGCTCAAAATGGGGTGACTTCCTATTTTTAATATATATATATTATGCTCTTTTTATTGGCACACCCCATCATAAATCAAATTGGGAATAAATTTTAAGATGTATAATTCTAAATTTTATAAAATCAAAAATGTTTAATTATTAAACTATGAAAAAAAATAGTCATTTAAGTTATTATAGGGTTTGAACTTGGGCTTTCTATAAATCCTGGGTAAATTATTTATTTTCAAAGGTATATAAAAGATAAAATAATAAAATATAAATTAATAATATTTGATAATAAGTAATCATTAGATAATATTTGAAATGGTAGGGAAATTCAAATCAAATCTTATAAATAAAAATATGCATGATAGAGATAGATAAGATCTAGGTGCAGTGCTCTCAGATCCAAGGCTCCTCACTGATGACCACAAGCCAGAAACTAGCCTGGGGATATTGGATGAGTAGGCACTAGATAGGAATTTTATGCACAAGCCTTCTGGTATCCATTGATTACTCTGGTTGGCACAGGGTGGCACTACTATAGGGTGAGTTTTGCCTTTGTTTAGAGATATATAAGCATGTCTATATGTTATCTAATATTATAAAGCAATGACTATTACTGGTAAAATCTTAATTTACTTTAAAAATGATAATAAATAATTAATATTTATTTTATCAATGTTGTAATAAAAGGTTTATAAAATCAATTCCTAGATCTAGTCTGTATAAAAATAAAATCAAAATTATTTAAATTGATTTAAAATAAACTATTTTTATTCAGTTCATAAAAGGTATTGTTTTTTTATTGAGAAATAATTTTAAAAGAGATGATATTTGTTTTTAAAACAAGATAAACTACAAGCAACTCATTAAATATTCAAAATCAGAGAAGTGGGAGAATTCACCAATGGAAAAGTGCAATTTGGAATAACTTACCATCCAGCAGATGATGTTTTTAAGAGAAAAAAAGAGTGGAAAATAAAGATTAAGAAAAAAAATATTACAGACTGGAAGAAAAAGTAACTTGGTCTCTATCTAAATGCTTGTTAAATTCTTTTAAATCTTCTTCTTATTATTTTTTTTTAAAAAAATTGATTATTATTTACTTAAGAATTTAAAACTGTATATTATAATGTTTTTGTTAAAATGAAGAAGTAAAACAAAGTGAAATCTCTATTGATGAATTCAACAATTTAATAATTTTATGAAAATAACTTGGAGTCATTATATTGAAAAAAATATTAGAAGAATAAAAGGAAAAAGTTATAAATTTATGCCAAAATGTTGTCAGGTAATATGTGAACTTAAGGAAAACACCATGAGTATATAATTTAATTAATAAGCAAGATGAAATATTATGTATCATGGCTATCATAATAGTTGTGCAAGATTATATTGGAATCGATGGATAAATAAAATGAAAATCATTCCTGACAGAATTAAGTATATATTTTTAAAGATAAAGATAATTAAAACTAATTTTAAATTAGTAATGAGTAACAATGGACATATTTGCATATGAAAAACTGTACCTAGTATTAAAAGAGAACATATAAAAGTATATCTGAATGAAAATTTCAATTGTATAAATGATATAAACAGATTTTTTAAGTATAACTTTCATGTATAATTAAATTTGATAATGAATTATATATATGGTAAATAAAGGATTAAAAGTTAGAAGGATGTATGGATATAATACAAGGCAAAATGTAAAAGAAAAATTTTCATTGAAGATTATATTTATACTTGTAATAAAATCATAGTGGTCTGCTTGGAAAATGATTTATTTATCAAAACTGTAAAAGGAAAACTAAGATAAATGTAAAAAATTAAATTATTTCTGCACACAACTAATAAAGAATAAATAGAGAGGATAAAGAGTTGAATAAATCAATGGGATAAACATTAGCTTATTTGAGAATATAAAATATATATTGAAGATAATGCCATTCTAATGTAAAGAGAAGGTGTAAAATGTTCTATCTTAAATGATAACATTGACATAGAGTAAATAAGGAATAATGTGAAAAACAAGTATAATAAATGCAGGGAGTATCTAAATAAAATATATTATGGAAGTTGAAAATAATTTTTGATTGTTAAGAAGAAAAAATAAAACCGAAACATTGAAAATAACCTGTTGGCATTGGAATTTTATAGTTTTGGTAATCTTATGAGAACAAAAAGATCAGAAGTGAGAGGAATGTTGATGTGTAACAAATCTGAAGCATTTGGAATGATTAGAGTACCATTGCAAATTAAAGTTTTTTTTTTAAGATGAACTTATATAAAAAAACAACTTATAATATTTGTATATAGTTTAATTTGATCCTTTAAAATAATTGTTAACAATATAGGGGGGGGGGATAAGTAAATGTTGAAAAATTGATAATTTGATTTATTTATCTATGTAGCTAATTGTTTAAATGTTTATTTGTTTTATTAAATATCATTTAATAATTAAAATAAATGGATATAAACAATGAGCACATGCAACTAGTTACATATATGTATTATAAAAAGATGGGATATGTCTGTGTTGGGATATAATATTGAAAATGATAAATAGTGATATTTAAATTTTGATGTTATGTTTATTAATAGTTTAATATAATTGTAAGAGAGCACTAATTAATTCTAGTTTGTAATTCTTTATAGGCTATTATTTATAAGAAATGTATGAAGATAAAGATTTCTTATTTTAGGATGCACCAAAGAGTGGTCTATCAACATTCAGCTTAATATCTTAAATTGTAAATGGAAATTATTTCAGGAGAAGATAAGTTGTCATATTTGAGAGTGTATAGTATAAAACTTTCATTTTTTTTGTATGGAGTTGTAGAGTTTGATAATAAGGTCATAAGAAAATTGAGTGTGATATCAGAAAACAAATTAATGATTTTGTAATTATCATATTATTATCTTCTTAGTGCAAGGTAAAAAAAAAGATCAAATGATAAATATCATAAAATCTAAAAATAGATGAAAATGCAATATTTCATAATATTACAATAAAATTATTTTAGTGAAGAAATAAAACAATAATCCATATTTTAAATTTTCGTATATTTTGTAGCATAATCTATAATGGGTAATGAGTGTAAATCAAATCCATAAAAAAGGGAATGATTATTTAATAAATACACATGATTTTGTTAGGTAAGAGATAAAGTTAAATGCAACAACAACACCATATTGTATGAGAAGGGAATATTTAATTTTAAATCTACATAATTATAATTAAGAGGAATAGAAATGTTTAAATGTTTATATATGTTACTGTATTATATTGCGATATAATGTCATTAATATTGTTATTTATTAAGTTAGTAGTTTAAAATAATTATTGAAAGATCTTGTAAATAATGTTATTAAAGTTGATGTTTAACATTAAATTAAGTATTGAGAATTGCATTTCTTTAGTGAGAGTCATCATCACTACACCATTGTTAGAAAGCATAAATTTTAATATACACATTAACCGAAGCATACAGTTTAAGAGTTGAATAAGAAAGTAACCCAGTACAAGATAATGCATAACAATCATTTGAAAAAACATTTCTTAAAAGAGATCTTAAATTATTGCAAATTGCCTTGATCACATATGTCATTGATAAAATATATTGCAAATTTATTAATGTATGTTTATTTATAGGAAATCAGAATATGAATTAGTTATTATTTAGAGTTATATATTATGATTACAATTTAAATAACAATAGTTATTTATTATTAAATAGTAGAGAACATAAATATAAAGTAGTAGTATAATTTTAATTATAGATTAAGGTTGTAAATCTTTTCTTAATTAAGACACTACTTATAGAGTTAAGTAAAATCCCTCTTGATATCTTATAGGTGGAATGAATAGTTAATTAAAATCAATGATAATCCTGAGATCTCTTTAATATAATATTATTATTATGGTTATTATTAATTATAAGCTTATAAAAGTAGTAATAATAAGAGATAAATATACAATAAAATGATTGTTTTAAACTTATTAATTAATTTAACTTAAAGTTAATGATTATAAATATTTTATTATATTTATTAAAATATTATTGTTAGTCATGTGAATATTTAGATACTTAATAAGGAGGGTCTTAATATTCTTATGCCATTGAACAAATACTTGGGTATTTGTTTAATATTAAATGGGGTGTTATCTTGTTAATAGGATAATTGGGTCTCATAATTGCTAATATTAATTAAACATAATTTAGAAATAATTAAAAGTATAAAATTGTATCTAGATAAAATAACAGTATAGCTCAATTTAGGGACTTATCATGGTTTTTAGGAGTCATTATCCTATTGGTAGGGTACAATATATATTTAAAACTACCACCCCATATCATTCATTATTAAAACCTAAATAAAGATATCCAAAAAAAAGTCAATGACCCCAGATGCATTTTGTGAAGAACTAGTAGCATTTTTCATTTCAATAGATCAAGGTCATTGTTTACATATATCTTCATTTCTTCAGTGCTTATCAATTATAAATTATTCCACTTTGATTTACAAGTGTCAAAGTTTAATAATTGCAAACCAAAATGTAATATGTTAATTACATCAATTCAGATGGCAATATTCAAGCTGTCAATTATATGTAATGCTTTTTTTTTCCCTTATAAAAATATAATAGTGATATTTATATAACATTAATAATAGAAACTTAAGTTCAAATAAAATTTATTTTCATTACCAAACTAGTTTTTGTTATAGGAGCTATTTCAAAATGTTATCTTTTAATTATCACATGACCACTTGAAAGAGCTAATATAGAGTAACTTATGTTATGTGATACTTAAAAGTAGACATCTTGAAAAAAAACTCTGAAGTAAATGAACATTAATTTGAAAATACAATTAAATTATATTTAAACTTAAGATGTCTATTATCAATTTGATATAAAATATATCAATGTTATATACATACTATCAAAATCCACCCTTTTTAAGACAATGCATGATAAGGATTAATGCAAGTTTAATATGAATTTTTAAAATAGTAAATATCCGTCTTTATATCACTTCAGCAAACATTCATATCTCATAATTATAAATTTGTTTTAGGTCCTTTCTGTTAAACCCAATAATATTTCAGTATTTAGTTTTCAATCTCTGTATTCCAATTTTAATAAGTGCACCAATTATAAACTCATAATATAGCATTAGTAGTTTCCATTATAAAACATTTCCCTTTTATGAAATATCAGTTGGTAGAGCGTTTGCCTTAAATTCGATATACAAGAATCTAAAGGTGCGAGTTCAACTTCTAAGCAAATATTGTCACTGTGCATATAGGACAGCAACAATTGAAGAAGAGTGGAGAATAATACTACTTGAAACATTGTGTAATTACTAACCTGTATTGTCTATTTGTGTGTTATTACTAACAAGTTGTTTGTATTTGGAAAGTTTAAATAAAGTTTAAATTTTTTTATACATTCAACATTCACTCATAAATGATGGAAATAGTCCAACATATCACATCTTATAACTGATTTTATTTTAATTTTATTTCTATCAAAAAATATTCCATCCATTATAATTTCATTTCTAATATTTTTTCATGATCATTTTCACTTGGCAATTTATTTCATTTAATTTTTTTTTTTTAAGCAATTAAACATTTTAAAGTATTTTTACTACTTATTTTTGATCACATCTTTTGCATTCATCTGATTAGCTTTTGTAACATTTCCTGAAGCTTTGAAGCATTTGTAGGTGTAAACAACCTTATTATTGAAAAAATTAGACGCCTTAAGCAATTTAAGCTTATGTTTATTTTCCTGTTTTTTTGTATTTATGTCTAAAATATTTCCCATAATACTGATGACAAAATTTTTAGTCTCCATATTAAACATCCATATCAGTATTATTTGATTTAATGTCATCATCTAATTTAATCAATGCAGTTGCATTACGGTAAATATTTTTTTTGCAAATTGATAATATCCTAGATCTATGTTTTAATGCTTTAATTACAACAAAAATACTTCTAAATTAACTGCTTTTCAGTCTATAAATCGAATGCAAAATTGTAACACACACTCCTTATTGTGTATATAATTTATTTTATTATTTGTTTGTAATAATAATGTATTGTAATTCACGATTATATCTAAACATTTATTTTTTGTCTCAAATAGAATACTTTCTCAATACGAGCATTAATAATAGTTTTTAACATCTTTTTTTTTTCTAAATATAAATATGATTTGCATTTCTCGAATTCTATGGTATCCTCTATTGCTTAGACATTTTAAATTTAATTTTGCTAATAATTTTTGGTTTCTTCATTTACTTTGTTTAAAATATCTATTATAGTTTCATCTGTTTCTGGAATCTTTTTATTCTTCAAAGATCTAATTCCATGATTTTCTCTTTGTTTAAGACAAGTAGCATTTCAAATAATAATATTATTTATCAGATCTTCATCGATTTGATTTTTTTTTTGTTTCTATGTAAAAATATTTTCCACAGGCTGCAAGATGTTGCTTCCATATTTACTTATTTGTTAATGCAAAATTTTTCCCATTATCTTCTAAAATTTATTTGATACTAACTGTTCATGAAAGATTCATATATTCTTAATAAATCATTTAAAATTAATTTTATATTTCTTTTTCTCTGCTTAAGAACTGCTAAATCTCTGCATAGATAGAGTGGGTAAATGCTGCTTCTGCTACTAATAGTAGAATGTATATTATTTTTTTATTGATTTCATTTCAAGTCTAAATCATCATCAAATTTTGTTTCGCTAATATATTAAAATAATTCTTACACGTTAAATAAATAAACATTTGTCTGTTGATACTTTTAGCTTACTTTTTTAGTATTACATGTCTTGTATTCATAAATAGAGTGATTTAAACTCAGGATTTTGCAGTCGATTCTTTCTAATTAATAATAATTTATTGTGGTAAATTTATTAAGCATTTTACAAACTAGAATGACCTGTTTATTATTACTCAAAATTCAACCAATTTGTAAAATATGTTTTGGATGTTCCTATGCCCAATTTTTTTAAAAATTAATTTTTTTTACTGAACAATTTATTTTTACAAACTTAATAGTTTATTTCTTCTGTCATTTTTACCTTCACATACCTCATATCAAATTCAAAATTATTGTTTGTTATATTCAAAAGCAATGCATATATTAGCATAATCATCCTCTATTTTATCATGTAGGAATTTGATATAAACACAAATTATCTGCATTTTATATCTTTCATTAAGTTGAGTAACAATTATTTCAATGTTGTCATATATATTGTCAATCAAATAGAATGTTAATTTTCTATTATTGATTTATAATGAATCATGAACAATGTGTAAACCTTACATTTGTTACTTATGGTTATGGAGATAATGATTTTTCACATTCTCTTTATTCTTTTGTAATGTCATAAAGAATTTTCATTTTTATGTTTAACAGAGATTTACATTTATAATTATGTAAATAAAGTGTCATCAGTTAATGGCATCTCCAAATCTATTAATCATTATCACTATCTGCTACTGTCATGTTTTACCTTAACTAGTACTTTTATGACTTCTGGATATGAACACCATAATTACCATTATCTATAGTATACAAAATATCAAAAATTGGTATTTTTATACACATATAAATGCTACTGTCAAAAACATTAAAGTAGTTCATTTATGCTATTATAATTATGTTGATATAAGGCATCTGAAAATAAAATATTTATTTTAAAACTTATCTCATATTTATAAACAATCACATTATAATGCAGTTTTACACTACAAAGTTTCTTTGCTTAGTTTTTTAAGGCTCCATATAATAATCAAAAGATTACAAAAAAGTTTTCCAATAGATTTAAAGAAATGTCTTGATTTTTTGATGTCTTAAAGAATTGTCATTGAAGCTGTCATGTGATTATCAATAAGATGTACAAACAGTGTCTATTAACCAATATGCATATCCGGTGTTGATTTATTAATTTTTTTCTGATTTTAAAATAAAAAAATTGTACAATTTTCTATTCAGATATTATAAATTTATTTAAACACACATTGATTATGTAAGTAATGTTTACTAAGGCTGTAACCTCAAGAATATGCATGTAAAAATGCGATAGTAGGGACCTCTACAGGTCTCAATCACAAGCTTTTACATGCATATTCTTAAGGTTACAGCCTTAGTAAATATTCAGATATTGCAAAGGCAACAGTTTGTTGGTTCTGAAGACAGAATAAATGTCTGATTGTAATGTTAAATTTCATTCTATTTACATTTAGATAAAAAAGTAGACAAAAAATAAATAATGACTTCATAGCTAAAAAACAGTAAAGTTATTAACCAAATAGAAGTTATAGATCACCTTTAAGTAAAAGAAGAGTGTCTGAATTGGAGCAACTATCTAATAGTAAATAAGATATTATTAGGTTAATGAATTTAAAAGTAAAAGTGGAGAAATATTTGTTGTAAAAATGACAAAATACTTTATATAATGTGAAGATATTAATAGGTCATAATTGAAGTACAAATAATAAATAAAACAAAAAAACTATGTGGAAATTGACATTATATTAGAATAAACATGTTCACATTATGATAAAGAAATAGAGGTTATATCGTCATACAAAATGTTTTTAATTAGATTAAATAACATTTTTAAAATTTCAAGAAAATATTTTCATGTGAAAATGACAAATAAATAAAAAATAAAAGGGTTATACATAGGTTTAATTATTTTGACAGAAATAAAAAAAGAAATAGACTGGTGGAACTTAGAAGAAAAAAGGGTACATTATTGTTTTGTGTTTTTTTTTAGAAATACAATGCAAAAATAAACATGGAAGCATTTAAATAAAGATGCAATTGACATTGCATTTTTACTAACAGTAAATATACATTTCAAAATCGCAATGTTCGTAACACTCTTAATGCAGAAATTTAATCTTAATTAATGAGTTATATGTTAAAAATAGACACCATAAAAATAAAATAGTATTAACATATGACATTCCTAACCTCCACAAATCATTTAATAAATTCAATCTGATGCTTGGAATTGTTTTAAAATATTAACATAATTCTATTATAGTTGAAACATGAATGATCTCAAATGAAAGGTCAAAGAAACACTACTAAAGACAGATATACTGATAGCTGGTACTAAAAAGTAGTGATCACTTAAAAAAAATTCCAGTTGAGGCAAAGTAATGTTTTAATAAAATGCAAATAATTTAAAATTATTTATTCTGAAGAATCAAATATACAAAATTTCTGTATCTTAGAATGAAAAAGATTGAAAGATAATACACAGAAAGTTATAAGGGAATCTCCTCTAACATGTGCTGTATGAATTAACAAAGCTTGAAAAATACTCTCACTTTCTAAACACAAAGTAGAGACTTCAAAAAAATAAAAATGAATTCACCATATCTTTTTTATCTAAATGCATATATATAGGCCAATCTTGGGCACTTATTAAATGAGAGCATGAAGATCATAATGACATAATTTTATTCACTATATATTAATAAATGGCTAAAAAAATTTACAATTGCTGCATGTCTGTATTATGTGTAATATTAAATATATATAACTAATTATTTATCTAGTTCAATGATTTTATTTGTTATAGTTATAAGGTAACTTCCCCCTCCCTGACACATTCTATATGTGAATTTATAAAGCTTGAAGAATACTTCCATTTTCTAAACACAGGATAGAGTCTTTGAAAAGATAAGAATGAATTTTCCATATTTTTTTAATCTAAATGCATATATTTATATGGGCCAATTTTAAGCAGTTATATGCATTTAGATAAAAAAGATAAGGTGGGTTTATTCTAATTTTTTTAAAGATATTATCTTCTGTTTAGAAAGTGAGAGTATCCTCATTTGCAAATTCATACACCACATTTGTCAGGAGGGGGAGGTGATTCTCTTATAACTATTACAAATAAAATCATCATTTGACTTATATATATATATTGTAAATGGTCACTGACTGCGTCTCTATACGCATTGAGCATGACATATGTTTTCTAACATCGAACAGCAATTAAGAAATATTCAAAGGCATCCAAAATATACATTACTATAATCATACCTTTGAAAGGTTCGTTTACTGCAACCTTTGCATGCCACCTTAAGAAAGAGATTGCCCCCCTCCCCAAGGGATATGATCATGTAATTAATAAATAGTTATAATCTCTTATATTTTCTTTTTTTATTATATATAAAATCACTAGAAAAGTGAATGCCTAACAAATGATTCCCGATCCCGGTAAGTTTAATCCCTGACTAGCTCAAACAACTCATGATCTCAGGATGGGGGTTTGTTGTTTCATTAACAGAAAAGGTCAAACAATAATATCATTATCAAATACACAGCACAATGCCATACTTTAAAGTTAGATGTTAAATTTATTAAGCCCTCTATGATTATATAAATATTTACAGAATAAAGAAGAGAATAAACACACACATAAACGATATTAATTAAAATTCAAGCGTATAAATAAATTTTAAATAATTTCATAGATGGGAAAGGAATGGTCTGGAATTCTCCCCTGCTTACACTTTAAACCCAAAACTTGGACTAAATTACATATACGAAAACAATGTGTATTGGCCATGGAATGCATGTGTTTCATAATAAAAAAAATGACCCTCACCCTTCCACTTGTGGTGATCTATAACTTTGTTTAAGTTAAAATAATGATTTAGCCACAAGTTAATGATATTTGAATCTTAAACATTCCATAATAGGAGTCCTGCACGTGGCGGACAATAATAATTATTTGGAACACTTTCTAACACACTTTTATTCCTTATGGAACCAATTCTGCAAGTAACAGATGAAACAAATTTACTAGGGAAACAAACTCGTGCTAAACTACAATTTGAATCTTAAAAGTTCCATAATAGAAGTCCTGCACGTAGCGAACAATAATAATTATTTGGAACATTTTCTAACACACTTTTATTCCTTATGGAAACAATCCTGCACATAGTGGATGTAATAAATTTACTATTATTACAAGGTGAAACACATACATCCAATGACCAAACCACCCAATTATTTCTATTTAACTATTTTGAAATATTTCCGATACTCCAATGAATTACGTGTATCTTTATGTTAAAATTACAAAAAAAATATTTATAACTAAATTACACAATTCATTGGTTCATTTAAGAATAGCAATATTAGTAAAATAATGAATTACTAGTAATAAGACACGAAAATAGATATAAAAACATAAATAATACTTCCCGAAGGCTTCATTCTTCTCCGGGCTAGGATTTTGAGGGCGATACATATCTGCTGTGCAGGTGATTACTTAACAGGGCTTCAATGGAGGTTGGCAAATTGTCCATAGAAGCTACACTTTAAGAAATAGAAAGTCACATCACTGGATGGTTATGTAGGTCTTCGAGCGGTGCGAATGTACCGAACTTGGTCTCCTATTCCATGTTCATTGTTGAGTCACTAATAAATCTGGATTCCATTCTGTATTGCTTCCTTTCTTCTTTATTTAATTGGGCAGTATTCTTTCGCCCTTCGGTTAATACTTATCAGGAAATGTGTCTGATAATAATAATTTCAATTGTATTTTTCTTTCTTAGTCAATAAGTCTCATATTTCTTGGTCTGCACCTTTTAAAATACGTTCAGCTATTAAAGACTCTTCCACTTGTTCAGAATTCTGAAAAAATATTTTTTTACACTCATAATTCTGCTTTCCATCAGTACACTCCGAAAACTATACTGCTAACTCAGAGAGAACGGATAAGAGTGCCCGTGAGTATCAACGAATATAACCCAGCTAACTAATTAAATTTCACCTAACCAGCCTTTATATATCCCCCTATTACAGGGTGTATTATCTCCTCCCCTCCACAAGTTATTGCTTTTACATTTCGGTTTTTAATTAAATTATTAATCTCTGTTTTTAATTACTTAAGTCCAAACAATGGATTTAATTTTAGCTATCTCCTTGGAAAAAAAAATTGTCTTATGATAACTTTATCTTTTAATTAATTTTAGAATTTCATAGACCATTTAAATTCCAATCCCTTGATTTCTTTAAACAATAAAATAAAATCGCATTTATTTAATTAAATAATTTTGAGTAGGTGTCAAGCCAAAAGACTACTGATACAATTTCTACATTTTTTCCCCAAAAACATTATACAATAAAAGAAAGAGGTCATTGGCTTGCCTGTGGTCATGAACATTAAGTTCTGAAAAAAATTTATAAAAGTGTATACTTGTTGTCACATAAAAATTGGGTTGTTTTTTCATCCTTGGTGTTCACCTTAAGATGTTGCTACTTCTAGGTAAATTCCTAAAAATATACCATTTTACCAGCCTTCACACAACCAAAGAGGAATTTTTCTATGTTATAAATGCAGAAAAGTCCTCACGTTATGTTGGACAGAGGAGGCGGTGACAGAAGCCAACACAAAGAGACTTCTTTCTATGATAAAACACAGAAAGAGTTCCAGACGACTGCCGGTTATGGCTTTTTTTCTATGCTAAAAGCAAAGAGAAAGAAATGCCTTGATTGGCTGCCATAGTAGTCCATTTTATTCATCATTTTCTCGTAATAGTAGAATATCTATTTTTTCTGTAGTTTCAGGTGAGAGTATGTGTATTTGAAGCAGTCGTAGTTTTTTTTAAATTTGATAAGACGTCTATTTTTTTAATGTGTTGTAACTTACTTTACTGTTGTAAGTTTAGTAATAATGTCCTGAAGATTCCATTATGAAGGGGTAACCCTCAACAATTGCTTTTAAGGGTGTGAAAGGGAAAAAAAATAAAGGATCACGCGAAAAGTACCATTTTCGTGAGAATTCATCCTTGACCAGTTACTTTTGCTATATATATACGCACAAACAAAAACAATCCACTGTCTAATTATTAGGAATTACTTGTCCGAAAAATAAAATTAGTCGGGTATTTTTTTTTTTTTTGTTACATTTATTATTTCAAAATAAGATTAGTTTTTATATCTACACACTAACAAAAACAATCCAGTTCCTGATTAATTACTGTCTTTAAAAAAAAAAAAAAAGCAAATTCAATGGGGTTTGATTTTTTTCAATGGAGTTTTTGAATTATGGTTTGTTTGTTTTTATATATACACAAGATTTACCAAAAAAAAAAAAAAAGAAACCCACTTTCTGATTAATTACTGTCAAAAGAAACGCAAATTAATCGGCTATCATTTTTAAATTTAGTATTTCAATAATGGTACCCTTTTTATATAGACAGACTTAACAAAAACAACCCACTTTCTGATTCATTACTGCCCCCCCCCCCAACAAAAAAAGAAAACAGAAATTAGTCGGGTATCATTTTTCAATCGAGTCTTTTAATGATGGTCCATACTAATAGTAGTTGGGTATCAATTCTAAATTGTAGTATATAAATTACGTTACTTTTGATAGATTTAGAATTACGTCTTGCTTTTTTAATAAAATGATTGATTTACTCTTGACCAAAAATACCGTAACTTTAAAAAAAGACACACTGAAAAAGCCCCATAACTTTAAAGACACACACACAAACTCAAAAACAATCTAAGATTAATAAACATTGACTTATTACGTCTTGCTTTTGAATCAAATTATTGATTTACTCTTGCAAAAAAAATACCGTAACTTTAAAAAGACACACCTAAAGTCCAAAAAAAAATAATTCGAAAAAGCCCCATAACTTTAAAGACACACACACAAACTCAAAAACAAGATAAGATTAATAAACATTTACTTATTACGTCTTGCTTTTGAATAAAATTATTGATTTACTCTTGCAAAAAAAAAAAAGAACATAACTTTAAAAAGACACACATAAAGTCAAAAAAAAATTAGAAAAACACTGTAACTTTAAAGATACACACAACAAAGTCAAAAACAAGATAAGATTAATAAACATTTACAAAAATGAAAAAAACTAACATCATATAATAGTATTAGTTAGTAGAATATTTTATTACAAATCTAAGAAATCAGATCTTTTTAGATCAAATCGATCATTTAGGTCCGGCCCGGAATCATTATATGTATATGTTTTTGATTAAGGCAAACACCAAGGATGAGAATACAACCAAAAATTGTTTTTAAGTTTTCCAAAAAAAATATTCAACAAGCAACAAAAAAAAATACAACATTTGAGAATCTGAAATAAAATCAAAAAATCAAAATACAACATGTTTACTGATAGGTTACTTGTGAATACATTTCAGTTTCCCACAATCATTTCTTTAATCCCCTGCCATATTTATTCATATCATAAATAAAAAAAAATATATAGCATTTATTAACAGCAAAATACATATTTACATGTGGTGTCCACATTTGTTATCTATAAGCGTATTATCACTATTCATCCTATTTATTTACAATATATTGTGTGTGTAAGCAACAGATAAAATATACCTGCACAGACCACTCCTTTTATTATAATATGTACATTTGTTTGGGCTGCAACTATGCTTGCAGCCATCTTTGTGGCAGTCATTTAAGACTGACTGTCACAATATATATATGTCAAAAATAAAAAACATGGCGGTATTGAAAAAAAAAGTTGTTTCAGATGTAGCAAGGACTGATGGTATTATTACTAAAAAAAGACAATATTCTGAAATCTGTGAAAGAGTTCAACAAGAAATATATATATTAATAAGAAGAAAACAAAGTAATATATTTGCTTACAAAATATTTTAAAACACCAACTATTTTAAATAGAGAAATGAGACATGCAATTAAATTTTGAAAAAAAAAATGGAAAAACTCTTACAAATGATAAAAAATATTATAGAATTTTGTTTAAAAAGCAAGTAAAGAAATGAAAAAAAAAAACACATAAAGTTTTGTAACAAGTGTCTAAATAATAAAGATATTCCAGATGATAGAAGAAATATATAGTAGTGTTATTGATATTAAAGAAAGATAAACACTTATCAAACTTTTTTCCATTCTATACAAAACTAATATCACTACAATTTATGTACAAAGAATCTGTTTTCAACTGATGTCACAATAATCTGTATATCAAAGCAATAGTAACTCAGGAGATCCCAGCTTAGTATTAATGGAAGTTATAGAAAAATAAAGTGAGAATACATTGTCTAGGTTGATTAACAGTATTAAACTGCTAAACATAGATACAGGATATTGTCAGTTTTCAAAGTAATTTTTATCAAAACAACACTTATGAAATTGCATGATGACATTAAAACACTAATATTCATATGGTTATATAGCAAAGTGACTTCACATAATGAAAACTCGTAACAGTAATTTTGTACAAGATATTTTGAAAATTAAATGGGAAAACTAAGGAAATAAAACTAAATGAATATAT
>JAQFVV010014891.1:0-24703 GCA_028023455.1 Epiperipatus broadwayi | reverse complement strand
TATATATATAAGAAGTTTTCTTTTGTTTCATCATGGCTTCAAAAACAACAGCAAAGCATTCCAAAATAATAAAAAATCAGAATCAGAATTTAAAAAAGAGTTTAAATTAAACCACATTAAGTGTAAAATACCAGAGACTCCAGCCTTCAACAATAAAATTAGAAATAAATAATATATTAGTAATCAAAGTTTTGGATTAGGGGTCTTCAGCACTGGAAATCTATTTTTGTTGAAAATATGGGGAACGGTTATAAAAAAAGTAATTTTTTTATTTGTTGTTTCAACAATAAGTCATGATAAGTTCAAGGGCTTACTTGACCTATATGCTGCTGTTGGGTAAATCAGCTCACTGCCTGATCACAAAATTTTTGAAAGAAAGTTATATCCTTTCCTTTTCTTTTAAATGTATATATATATAAATGACATATTTACTCTGAACATGTTCTGACTTTTTATTTTTCATTTATGTATTTTTTTTATTGATAGAACGTTAATGTGGTCAAGAGGGTCAGCGACAGCTGCCTTACAAACAGTTGTCCCAGGTTAGCGGGTTCCTTCCCGACTGATGTTATGACACATGAGAAAAAAATCACATTTATAGTCCTTCTACAATCATCTTTATGGTATTCTATTCATCACCCATAGCTTGTTGATCAAACTGAAATGTCAGTATATTTGTAATAAAAATCATACTTGGATGAATCCACAAAATATATCATTTATATATATAACTTTATAAAATCTTCGTATCAATATATATATAATAAATAATTAATGAATATCTGAATTGGATGTGGTATCTAAGGAAAAAAATTGTAAGCATAAAATTTAGACACATAAAAAATTCTAAATTTCATTTATTTTCCTAATCCTAGTTCTCAGATATAAAAGAAAAATACGTTGCCACTATATATATATATATGACTATCAGTTTCTGAAATATAATTTTTTTAATACTTATTTTTGCTGTATCTTATTTGAGGGCAAAAAAAGTTATTTAATTCAACTTTTAAATTTATAGCACAACTTCCATTTTTAGTTGTTCTTTGTACTTTCAACCTTTCAACCATTTCTGATGCACTGATATAACCAGAAATTAATACTAAGAGTGACAGTAACCGTTGATATAAAGCTTTATTTTTAAAAAGATTCAAAGAATCAATAATGCATTAACTATTTTGGTCTCAAAATAATGTATATTTTTTTTATTTTCTAAACACAGACAAAAAATGATTTTTAAAAATTAATTGGACAACTTTAGTAATTTATTTTTATTAATTGATTAAACTTTATATAAATAAAGTTGAGTAAATAAATTTTTACGAAATATATTCAGGATAAGAATGGATGACTATATATAAAAGAGTTGTCATGTTCTTTTAAAAAGTTATTTTAAAAATCTAACTTCTGTATTCACTATACATAATTATATGTTAATTGATATTTCGATAAATCAGTTTCTAGAGATGTTTAATGCTTAAATAATAAACAAAAAATTAACACTATATATATAGCTAAACGTATTAAATTACTCATACAAAGTTTTGCCTTAATTGTAGCTGGGAGCAGAAATTGAGGCACTAATGAGTGATTGGGATCTACTGTTGTGTAATTTTGGAAAATATGAGAAACAATGAGTTGATAATCTTAGTTGCAGTAATATATTTAAAAAAATTCGGTAAAAGAATACATTGAAGAAGTGTCTTACAAATAATTGGTGAATGAAGAATATTATAGAATCAATCATTATTCATAAGTTATAACAATTACATAAAAAGATAAATGTTTTATTTAAAATATTTATGAAGAGGAGAAATAATTGATCAAAATTCATTTAAATCTGTCTTCTAAAGATAAACAACATGATATATGAGTGATATTCTTAATGCTAAATAATTATCATAATAATTGATATGTAATATAGGGTATATGAGCACAAGACTTTCACACCACCCACCTCTGGTGTATCAGTGTTATTAGATAGAGTGGAGAGAGGTAGGTAGTGTGAACAGTCTGTGCTCATATACCCTATATTACATGTGTATTGCCACAGGTATATAACAAGTCTGTGTTTCAGTTATAAATTATATACATTATTTTTGATTTCTTACAAAATTTTGCTTTTATATTATATGTTATTTAACTTTATTATTTTTAAGTATTTTTTCTGTATTAAAACAAATATTAATTTTTTTAATTTACTTTATAATCTATAAAATGTATTCTTATATATATATATTTGTTTTTTGTTTTTATTATGTGAAGTTTGTTTATAATGTAATGTTTTCTAGATCCTTGAAAATGACTATAGAGTAAAGATAGTCGAAACGTTGAAAATAAGTGGATATATATAGGTACATCAAATAAAGTTTTTGAAAAGAAAAAAAGTGGTTTTAATTATAGAATTATATATGTAATTCAATACTTTTATCTAACAAACAAATGATGATACATTTGATGAAATCTATATCCATCAAATAATTTCTCTGTAATTTTATACCATATTCCTGTTGCATAAAATACCCCCGTAATTTTAATAGATTTTTTTTATGATGCTTATCGGTATGGGATTATAAGATTATTTTAAGGGAGAGTTTTTAAATTATATATTAGATTCTTAAAAAATTGCAGCTATATCAGTATTTAACCCTGTTAATTTCAAAAATACATAGATGACAATGAACATTTGGGAGGTATTTTTGTATAGATTATTTTTACAAAAATTACTTTAATTCTTTTTATTCTAGTCTTATATTGTCATGATTTATAGAAGAATTTATTTTTTCTTTGTAGATATTCTTTCTATATTATATTATGAGAATTGTTGTTTTTATAGAAAGAATATATTGGAAGATGAATCATTGTTTAAAATAATTCACACAGTGATATTTGAAAATAAAAAGGAAGAGCACACGATCTAAAAAGTACCTTGGTATAATTTAATAAAAAGAAATTTCTGAAGAGTGTTGTAGTTGTATAAAAATAGTTGTCCTATTTTAATTTTTTTATCAAATCTTTTTATCTGATAACCAGCATGTACTTTTCTAGGAAATAGAGCAAACCAACATTTCTCTTAAAATATTTGAAAAGTCTAATTTATTCACAAATATATTCAATACAAATAATACATATAACATAAAAATGAAAATGTTAAATACATAAACATTAAAAGAAAGAGTGAAATGTTAGAAGGTTGATATTATCTTTCACCACTGATATTAGTCTGATAAACTAATAGAAATGTTTCTAAAAATTATAGTAAAAGTCATATTTTCTCTTAATACTGATCTTTGTTAAATATATTTGTAGTTTCTGAGAACTTAGCTAGAATTTTTATGAAATTTTTCCAATTCATTTTTTATCAATAGGAAAGTTATTAAATGTAAGGTATTTTTAAAAGTAATAATATATGAAATCATTTCAGCTATATCATATTTACTTCTTTGCAATTGTAAGTTCAGTTCATTAAAACCATGTTTATATTCACAATTACAGATAAAATTCCAACCAAATTTCATCAATAACTTTTACATAAGCTTTATCTCTTGACTTTAAAAACAATTTACTTCTTATGGTAAATCTCTGAATTTTTTAAAACAATAAATATTAGACATATAATTCAATAATTAAAACACTTCTTTTCACAATTCAGGATTTTATAGTGGAAAGTCAGCTGATAAATAATGCAATGATACAAAAATATCTAAAAGTTATTGATATTGGTATAGACAGTCCAAAATTCATTGCTTTTCTAATAATTAACATTACCCCAATCAGTTATAATTGATATGTGTTTAAGAACAGAATTAGTTTCTTCTTCTATAAATGCTTTGAAGCATAATAAAAAACTTTAGCCTATATTTTTCTTTCATAATTATATTCTTAAATATCATTATTGTTAAAATACACAATTTGGAGTTATGGCTAGGGGGAATTATCAAACTGCAAAATAAAACAAATATAGTTACAGATATCTTCAGTAAATTATTTTAGCCAAATTTAGTTCAGAATTTCTGTAAAACACATTACAATTCTTTAATAGTGATATTAGCAATTAAGCCAATGCACATGCATTTTAAAAAATAAATTATGAATGAATACTCTCACTTTTCCAGACACAAGATATAGTTTTTTTAAAAACATGGGAATTAGTCACTCATCCTTTCAACCCAAAACATTTATGTATGGGCAAATCTTAAGCATATAAAAACATAGCACTCATTATAATTCTTTGTAAAAGTTGCACAGAATTTTATTTTTATTCCTGAATAAATCAAATAATGCATCTTTAGGTTCCAGAAATGCTTCTTTTATTTCTTCTCCATCTGTGAAAAAAATGGCTCTCATAATGCAGTGCAGCTATTTCTGCCTGATATTTAAATATGGCTTTAATAAATTTTAATTGAGTTAGTTACTTGTAATTTAAATTCTAAACTTTTGTTTATGAATGTTACTTTTAATAGATAAACTCTATAAATGAGTTCGGATTCAAAACAAAATTTTATATGCTGTTGACAAGCAGCATTTCATCAAATCTCTTCAAACAAATGTGAAATTATTTTGTGGTGAGCTCTTGGTGGCTTAAATTTTTAAGATTTACTGAAATACTCTAAATAACCTCACAGTAACAAGAACTGAGGATTACAGGTTTAAAGTATTGGATATGGTGAATGATTATTACATTCAAGCCCTTCTCAGAATTTTCCCACAATATGAGTGTCTAAGGCACCTGATAATCAGCAATTTGATGTTGGTTTCTTTAATATTTTGTGTGACAAATCTAGGTTGTCACACTTCTTTGACAAGCCATATACAGGCAATATTTTAAATAGTTTAGGGTCTACTGTTGTCTATACTTGTAATAATCAACATGAGATTTTTGCATGTATTGTGAAAAAACATTTGTAATGAAAATGCTATGGTAAACCTGTGGTAAAAATAAAACTATTTTTGTATGAAATGTAACAAATAATGTAATGGAGAGGTTTGACTTAAAGGATTGAATTATTAAAACTTCTCTGGCCTCAAATAATTGTATTGTTTTTACTGCTTTCCATTGTTATATTTACAGAGCCAATAATTAAAATCCTCCAATTATTTTTAGTTTGAAATAGATGTCACTTTAATTAAACAAGCAGAAAGGCATTTTCTGGTAGTAGAGTACACCATTATCCCAGTGTATTCTTGCAAAGCTTGCTCACTTTGTACTCCAAAGTTTGGTGAAATATGAGCAGATCCTTTTCATGATCAAACAGTTTCCATGAATAATGATGCAACTGCTATCTGTAGAAATAGTGACAATGAAAACTTAGATCAAAACCTTGAGGGTACAATAGAAATGCTAAAATGTAAATTTAAAAAATGGTGACCAAAAGAGAGATTTATATTTAATGTATTTTGTAAGTGAAAAGTAATGCACCTAGCATTATAAAACTTGGTGTGACGATACATTCATTGGCATGGAATAATAATGAAAATATTAAGGACCTATATAGCAGATATAGTTTACACTGCTATTAATGAAGCTAATAAACTGCATTATATAAGATATATTAATGATTTTCTTCCAAAGAATCATATAACACTGAAAAACTTTAGAATTATAATTTTAAAAATAGATTTTTTTAGATTATTTGTAAATATTATCAGTAAAAAAGACCGTACTAAATTTAATCATTTTATGTACTTATAGTTATTTTATTAATTATATTTAATGTATTTTAATAATTATATTTATTATAATGTAATGTAAATAATGTCCATTGGAGAGAGTTGTTGTAGGGTAATTGATTACTTAATTGTATAAAAAGAAAGATCTTGAAAAGGTTCAATTAAGGAATGAAAGCCAGACTGATGTACTAAATAATATTTTTATGTATAGTAAGTTATCTAATTCCATTTGTTTTTAATTTGATTATTTTTAATTTTATATATAGAAAACAACATAATGGATAATTTTTAAACATTGAAAGTGTGTATATATATATATATATATATATATATATATATATATTCAATATATATATATATATATGACTTGTTGAACTCTGACTTTCAAGCTTTCTACAGCTACCCATACCATCTTATGCAATCAATGCACATGACCACATAATGTGAAAAAGATAAATGATCTCCAATATATGTGTATTTCATGCTGAACCAGCATTCATCAGTTGATCCAGATTACCATCTCCCACACATATATACAATCAACCCTCAGTTTATATTAAGATAACAAATCTTGAAACTTTAATGGACAAGCATCAATCTTCTCCCTCCAACTCTTTAGCCATCCATATCATTGAAAATCCAAGGATGGATCATTCAAGTTATCTTGATGCCAATATTATTGTCAAATCCATATTGATTTAAAGGCACTCTGACCCCTCACATATAGTGCCTTAATATGTCCATTTAAATAGACAGAAGAGGGATTTGCAGAATAGAGTTTGATTATGTAATATTTAAATACATGTATTTTGTCTATACTAAATTTAATGTAATTAGATAGAACTTGAACTCAGACTTTCAAGCTTCCTACAGATATTCACTCCATCTTATAAAACTAATTAATACACATGATCATATATATGTGAAAAAGATAAATAACCTCCCAATATGTGTATTTCATGCTGAACCAGCACTCATCATTTGGTCCCGGTTAACTTCTACACATATATACAATCAGTGCTCAGTTTATATTAAGATAGCAAATCTACTATCCCTCTCTTGTGCACTTAAATGGACTTGTAAAGATCTTACATGTGAGGAGTCAGAGTGACTTACAATCAACATGGGTTTGACAATAATATTGGCATCAGCAAAAGCTTTGACCATTGCATTCTCAGATTTTCAATGACATGGTCATTAAAGTTTGAAGATTTGCTATATTAATATAATCTGGGCACTGATTATATATGTGTGTGGGAGATGATAATCTGAACCAACTGATAGGTGCTGTTTCAGCATGAAATATGCATATTGGAGATCATTTATCTTTTTGACATGTATGTGATTATGTGTATCAGTTGTATAAGATGAAGTAGATACCCGTAGAGAGCTTGAAAGATTAACTTCACGTCTTATCCAATTATATGTAATTTAGTATAGTGATCTACTTGTATTTAAATATTATATATATATGTAAAGAAATATTTTTTATTAAATAAGCAATGCTTTCAGAGGACAATTTTATTTTAATCTACATATAGGGTTTTCATTAAAATTTGTTTTATTAAAGCAGTACTTAAATTATTAAAATAGATGGCTGTCTCATAACGACGAAGAGATAATGTTGTTGAGTCCATCACCTAGACATGTTATATGGTAATGTGAAGTTGTTTAAAGCTGTCTTCAAGATGAATTCAAATATTTGACTTATTTCTTTTCCTCAATAATTTTTTTATTAATCTTATAATCAAACACTGATTTAACCTGCTTTCAAAGTTTAGTTGTTGTTTTTTTTTAAAATTTTTATCGTCGTGGCAAATAATAATAAAAATTGTTTTAGTATTAACATCTTTGTAAAATTGACAAACATTATCTTGACTTCTTGGTGCAAAATATTAAAGAGCAGTTTCAACTCAAGTTTTTAATTAAAATTTTGATTTACAAATATATATATATGAGTGACTAGATATTTGCTAAAACACGTTTACTGACTCAGCAGATATATCTGATAATGACAACAGTGATTTACTAATAAGGATATATATTATAAATTTCCAGTATAATATTGTAAAATAGAATAAATTTTTAATAAATCCAAACTAAATCTATTTTCATTTTGCTTTAATTTTACCTCTATTATTATATTTAAAACTCTTATAAAAATATTTTATAAAATAATTTAATAAGTTTATGCAAATTATTTAGATAAAAATAGACTATTATTTCTATATCCATCATCAAATGATAAAACTGAAAGTATAATTGAGTCCGTTAATTTAAATATGATCCAGTATTTTGAGCCACCACAAGATACGAAAATATTTTTGTGATCTGGTTTTTGATTTGTCAAGAGCAGAATCTTATTTGAAATTCGTTACCAGTAACATAAACAAATTAATAGCTTGTTGTTAAGTAATTCATAAAAGGTTTGAGCACTAGAAGTGACAGTTTGAACCTTGACACATGAACCTTGAACTTCAGATCTACCACTCTATCATTATAAAACATCATGCAGAGACAATAAAGATATCATCGTCATCAACAGTATTCTGTCAAATAGACAGGTTCACAGAGTAGTCACAGCATCAATTCATCCATTTTTTCATTCCATTCTCTTCATTGTCCAGCTCTTCAATTCCATGTAACTCTTCCCATCTCTTACATATTCAACCATGTTAATCTCTTCCATTTTTTCTTCTTACTTCCACTAACCATTCTCTCCAAAATATCTTTCATTAAACTATAATTTCTTTTTAATATATGTCAAATCCAGTTTTTCTCTCTGATTTTCTCAACCAATCTTCTTTTTTAATCCTACTGATTTTTTTCATTCTTTCCTGCCACATCTCAAAGGCTTACATTCTGTTCCTAATTTTATTACTCATTGTCCACGTTTTACAACCATACATTAGTACACTCAACACATGGCATTTTATTGATCTCTTTTTTAATTCTCTCTTCAAAAGTCCTTGTATTATTTTCTATCTTTTAATAAAATATATAATTCAGAAATTATCTAAAAAATTAGTCATTGGTTATATACAGTTTCTTTAGTAATCTTGAGTAAAAGTGAATCCTTGATGAACAATGTGAAGATATCTATCATTACACTGAAGGAAAATTTTTAAGTAATCCAATGACATCATAAAGCAAACACATGAGTATTTTATGTGCTTTCAGATAAAAAAATATGCATAATTTCTCTGTGTTATAAACCCACATAGTAACAGCAAACTTTGAATTATTATCTTGAAGAGTCACCTTAACATATAAAAATGATATAGGTCATACATTTAGATATTTTGTGCAGGAGATAAAAGACTAACAATATATAGTTTGATTATCATTTCTTCATGATTTTTTAAATAAAGAATTATAAACATAATTTTCAAAAGAAATTCATAATAAATAATGTATAGGTAGTAATATTATCAAAGTACTATGACATGCTGCTTTATAATATAACTATTGGATATATCTATAAAGAAGCATATGGTTTAACTATCAGGTCTTGATTGACTGTTCAGATTTGGTAAAACTTCTGATTTTTTTAAAAATTATTGAATATTTGTTTAAAAGGTTAAGTCCTAACTATATATCCAAGGATAATGAATAGCTCTTGATAATAATAGTTGAGTGTCAGTTGCATTATCTTGAAAAGGAAAATATAATTGCAATGCAATGCAGCTATTGTTGTTAGAGATACCTGAAATATAAACTAATAAATTAAAATGCATTTCTTATATAAATAATAATCAAACATCTTTTCACTTAAAACCACAAAGAATAAGCTATAATTTATTTGAATCTTACACATGTATTTCACATACACAAAGCACTTCATAACCAGAAATCATTATGAACTTAAAGAAATAAAACTACTCAGATGTTAAAAAAAAAATATTAGTGTCATTACATTATTGCAATTACATTATCTATGGAAATTTTAATTAATACATTTTAGTAACCATGATAACGTTGTTACTGCACTGTTAAACATACATCTATACAAAATAAGAATGGTAACAAAATAAGATTCAAAAATTATCTGAAAACAATGACCAATAATAAAGAAATATATGACCCATATTTTTTTAAATATGTAATAGAGTGATGAACACCAAAGACTTCCAACATTTAAAAAATAAGATGAAAGAAACTATTGTCATCACAAAGCAATTTATGATTATTAACTTCATAAAGATATCAGTAAGAATTTAAAATTCATTATCAAAATAATCTGTTAAATAACATATTATGTTACCAAAGTATTAAATCCACTTATCTTCACATACATTTTATGTGGTCAATCTGTTTTTATCAAACATCCCTTCAAAACATGAGTTGGTAAAAGCATTGCCTTAAATTTCAATATTCAGGAACCTAATAATTAATGTTTGATATATATACTACTACTGTCATTGGTCAGACCAGAAACACCTAGTTTAAGAGACAAGAATAATGCTCCCTCAAAATGTTATGGATATACTAACCCATTTGCATTACTAACATTTGAATGTAATTGGAAAATTGAAATACACTTAAATTTTTCCAGTTCAACATATAAATAAACATGATTCTAAAAATGTAATATATCTAATATGCTTAGAATAATGATAAATGTATTTTTCATTATTTTTATCAATAAATAAACTATGATCACTAAATATTACTAAATTAATAGTACTGTTGCAAAAATGCACTAAATACATAATTTTGTATTTCAATTTTTATTTTGCCTTTGATAAGAGTACTTGGCATCAAAATGCATTAAGGTTACATTTAAAGTTATGAATATTTCCTCCATGTATAAACTGCTTTTAATTTATTATGATTAAAATAAATACTATTAACCATCCTCAGAAGTTA
Source organism: Epiperipatus broadwayi (assembly GCA_028023455.1). Lineage (NCBI taxonomy): Eukaryota > Metazoa > Onychophora > Udeonychophora > Euonychophora > Peripatidae > Epiperipatus > Epiperipatus broadwayi. The sequence continues at coordinate 14,164 of JAQFVV010014891.1, read as the reverse complement.
TTAATATTCTGTTGGTGAATGCAATATGTGGTCTCATTGTCTTTATAAACTTCTATCCCCTGACAAATTGTTAATGCATATAAAGTTGTTGAATACTTTAATGATAAAGCTACAAATAGATAATTACTGATTATAGCAAATAACTTTTAAAAAAAATATAGTAATAAATCAGAGACTAAGATCAGTTTTTCACTGTCTTCACATTAAGCAATAATTCTCAAATTAATTAAAATTATTTATATTTTTTGACTCAAGATTGAAGATTTAAAGAGTTTTAAAAGCATTTTGTTTACATAAAAATTTACTAAAAAGATAAATCACAAGCTCTCAGAAGTTTTAAATTTTATATTTTTATGGAGATTAGTCTAACTAGAAAATTTATTATTAGATGTATGAAATATGACATTGTAATATAATGACAATTTGACATAAATTAATTAAGAGTATAATGATGATCATTCTGCATTCAAAGTAAATAAAACAAAAGATCCCACAAGTAGAGATTTTAATGAAGACTTCTCAATTAATAACTTAATTCATTATAACAAGAGAAAAAAGGCTAAAAATATTTTAATAGTGATCAATAAATAATAATTTCTCAGAGGTTTTTACATTAAATATAAAAAATGGAAAATATGAATTCTGTAAATGTTATATATATTTATAAATTGCAATAAAATATCTAATAAATAAATCACAGTATCACACGTTAAATAATAAATATATTGATATATTTTGAATATATAAATATATATTGTATCTGGCCAGATTAGTGCTATATGTCACAGTATATAAAAAAGATAATGAAGTTTATTGATCTTTAATTTTATTTCATTTGATCTATGGATAATAGAGGTCTTGCAATATAAATGTTAACTAGGTAACCATGGAAACTAATATTTTTAAATAATATTATTATTTACTATTAATATTAGCATCAAATCACAAATTGGTTGTGATCAATTTTAAGAAAAAATATTAATAAATGAATAAATAAATATATGAAAATAATTAAGTGAATCATAAAATAAACCACTTTATTAATATCATTATTAAATGTCCATTTTGTTATTATATTCACCAACAACTTACTTAATACAAAATTAAATGTTTTATGTTTCATGTATGTTTATTTATTAATTAGTTTATTGGAATATATTATTAAAAATATCTGTAATATATATATATTCACTAAAAGGTATTGAAAATGTAATATGAATTTTTTATTTTTATTGAAAATGAAAAATAATATTAAAATTGTAAAAGAGGAATTTTTTACTATATTCAATTTTATTTTGATTGAAAATGAAAAATAATATTAAAATTGTAAAAGAGGAATTTTTTACTATATTCAATAATTTTAAAGTCTTCATTTTATTAATTGGAGGCAAATTTTATTAGACTGGATTGAGTGATCATTGAGTTATGTTGAATTGTTGCCTTAACAACATTGATATCAGCAAATTTATGTTATAAATAGAACTGAAAAGCTTCAACAGGGGTTCTTATAATTTTATCATAGCTTAAAATGGACATTTTTACATTAGTCTTTAAAATTTTATCAAATTTTTAAAGTTATTAATTTCTAAAAACATGGAAGAATAAAATTTTGAACTATTTGCCCATTCAATTGGGGCAGGTCATTGATGAAATTTCAGGGGAAATGGCAAAATTATATTTAAACAGCATCAAAATTCACTGTATTGCAGATAAGCAATAAAAATATTCCATTGTTAAAATCTAGGATTTCATCTATTTATTTGTAATGAATACAAATACCATGATGTGTATATGAATTTCATATTTCTGATCAATGAATTTCACAAGATTGATTAACTTAATTTCCATATGATATTAAACAATCGAAATTCCACTTTCTTAATTTGTGAATAAAAAACACTAGCATTTATTACTTATTTGGATATAACTAAATTTTTTCAATGAAAGAATTCTCTTTATATATATATTATTACCAATGAAAAAAATAAAGCCAGTGATGTGTGGATTTTGCATTGACTAAGTATCTGTTATTTTAAAAGATTGAATATATTTATATACTTGAAAAAAATATTGGAATTTAAAAACAAAAGTAACTGAATTCAAATACCTCCAATGGTAATATTCATGCATTTCTTCTCTACTTAAGGAAAATTGTTCCTATGCATTGGAATCAGAAACAGGGAAACAGGACTATAATGGACCAGTGGTAAAAAAGAAGAATAAGACTTTTCACTTAGATGGTATGAAATCTCTGTATATATATTTTTCATTAAAAAAACAAGTGTATACATTTTGTTCATATTTTAAAATATAGGATTAAATAGTATATATGATTTATTATATGATTCATACAATAAAAGGTCAGAGATTCATTTTTGTTATTATTTAAACTTTTTATCTGATGATATAGGTTAATTTACTACCCAATGTTTTCAAGTGTTTAATTTTTTTTTTATATTCAAGATTTAATTCAGGGATATTCATATAGAAAAAGGTTTAAATACAATAGATTTTTATGCTGGTATAATTATTTATAAATTATATTAGTGAATAAATGCAAATCTATTTTTATTTGATCATATTTTTTTTTATTTTGTATATTCTATTTAAAGAAAGATATTCAGAAGCTCTCCTTCAGTTTATATATAGTATTATTGTTGTAGAACACATTTTTGAGTTTCATACATATAGTTATTTATTGTTTGTTATTGATTTTTATAGAATGTTAGATTTTCAAATAAAGTAGATATATTCAAGATAAATCACATTTGTATTTTTTTTATTAACTGGTTAAGATTTCAGTCAATTGCATACATCGTTTATTTTTTTTATTGTTGATTTTATTGCTATCCTTACTAATTCTTGTTATAAATCAATATATCTAAAACTGATTAAAGCCCAATAAATTTGTCTAATTATACATTTTTAAATGTGCAAGATAAGCTTTGATATTTAGATCTTGATCTGAGAACAAACCAATATCAATAAGTGAAATATGATAATAAAAATGTCTATTTTATTATACATTATTATTTAGGTCTAATTAGATAAAAAATTTATATTTGTCATTACATTGAAATATTTGTTTGCTTATCTAAGTCAATATTACCAGCAGAAATAATTTCATTGGTTCATGATTAATTATTAAAGAGCTTATTTTGTTAAGTTATAAAAATCTCAGTAGATTTTGTTATGTCATTAGTCAGAATAATTTGGCTTAATTACCTTCCAACTTTTCTGAAGTAGGGATCATAAATTTTATTAACTAGTATACATTAATATCTATCTTTGGCTTGGACAACTGCCAATAATTGTTTCCTATAGTTTAATTGTTAGAAAATCCATTTTTATAATTGATTGACTGGAGATTTAAATAGATAAATAATATCAGGGATTGTAATTCGGTAAATATCTAATAGAAACCTATGATATATTTGACATAATGATGTAATTGGGTATTGTAAAATGTGGAATTATTTAATAGATGATAAACAGTGAGGATTGCCAATTCCTCTAGCCAGAGCCAGAACTTAAAATATCTCTGTCAGGAACTTCTCCCCAAACCCCTGACCATGGTTTTGTGCTTTGGCACTCTCCTAAGAGAGGTGTCAGGGTAGGTTCAGACACTAGATTTGAAAATACCAACCCAAAGCTTATCTAAAAGTTATCAAGTGGAAAATCTGAAATTTTCAGACATCTACATGTCTTCAAACCCAGCTATCCAACTCAAATAGCTATATGGGGCTAATAGATCTTCAGCCATACCATATATTAGTAATCATTGCAATATAAAATTGCATAAGACTTTGGCAGAGACTATAAATAGTCAAAATAAGAGTCATAAATCAATTCATACATCACATGACCCTATCTCTTAAGCTTGTAAGTTATAAACAGTGAGGATTGCCAATTTCTCTACAAGCTTTATGATAAATGCTTAGCCAGAGCCAGAACTTAAAATATCTCTGTCAGGAACTTCTCCCCAAACCCCTGACCATGGTTTCGTGCTTTGGCACTCCTTAGAGAGGTGTCAGGGTAGGTTCAGACACTAGATCTAAAAATACCAACCCATAGCCGAGCACTTATCTAAAAGTTATTTATTGAGTGAAAAATCTGAAATTTTCAGACATCTACATGTCTTCAAACTCAGCTATCCAACTCAAATAGCTATATGGGGCTGATAGATCTTCAGCCATACCATATATTAATAGTCATTGCAATATAAAATTGCATAAGACTTTGGCAGAGACTATAAATAGTCAAAATAAAAGTCATAAATCAATTTATAGATCACATGACCTTATCTCTTAAGCTTGTAAGTTATAAACAGTGAGGATTGCCAATTCCTCTTCAAGCTTTATGATAAATGCTTAGCCAGAGCCACCACTTAAAATATCTCTATCAGGAACCCCTTCCCAAACCCCTGACCATGGTTTCATGCTTTGACATTCCTCAGAGAGGTGTCAGGGTAGATTCAGACACTAGATTTGAAAATACCAACCCAAAGCTTATCTAAAAGTTATCTATTGAGTGGAAAATCTGAAATTTTCAGACATCTACATGTCTTCAAACCCAGCTATCCAACTCAAATAGCTATATGGGGCTGATAGAGATAGAGTCATATGATCTATGAATTGATTTATGACTCTTATTTTGACTATTTATAGTCTCTGCCAAAAGGCTTATGCAATTTTATATTGCTATGACTATTAATATATGGTATGGCTGAAGAATCTATCAGCCCCATATAGCTATTTGAGTTGGATAGCTGGGTTTGAAGACATGTAGATGTCTGAAAATTTCAGATTTTCCACGCAATAGATAACTGTTAGATAAGCTTTGGGTTGGTATTTTTAGATCTAGGGTCTAAACTTACCCTGACACCTCTCTAAAAAGTGCCAAAGCATGAAACCATGGTCAGGGGTTTGGGGAGGGGTTCCTGACAGATATTTTAAGTGCTGGCTCTGGCTAAGCATTTATCATAAAGCTTGTAGAGGAATTGGCAATCCTCACTGTTTATAACTTACAAGCTTAAGAGATAGGGTCATGTGATTTATGAATTGATTTATGACTCTTATTTTGACTATTTATAATCTCTGCCAAAAGTCTTATGCAATTCTATATTGCTGTGACTACTAATATATGGTATGGCTGAAGATCTATCAGCCCCCTATAGCTATTTGAATTGGATAGCTGGGTTTGAAGACATGTAGATGTCTGAAAATTTCAGATTTTCCACTCAATAGATACCTTTTAGATAAGTGCTTGGCTTTGGGTTGGTATTTTTTGATCTAGTGTCTGAACCTACCCTGACACCTCTCTAAAAAGTGCCAAAGCATGAAACCATGGTCAGGGGTTTGGGATGGGTTCCTGTCAGAGATATTTTAAGTGCTGGCTCTGGCTAAGCATTTATCATAAAGCTTGTAGAGGAATTGGAAATCCTCACTGTTTATAACTTACAAGCTTAAGAGATAGGGTCATGTGATCTATGAATTGATTTATGACTCTTATTTTAACTATTTATATCTAATAGATTTATTGGTAAAGTGTTCTTGTAGAGTGTTTCATTTTAATACATCATTTAAGCAATAATTGCATGTTGATATAATGTAAAGTATGGATAAAATGTTAATATTATTTTTAATATTTTATTAAATTAGATATAAAACTGAATATGGGGTTTATTTTATTTAAACATTATAAATTTTATATATTTATAAAACATTTTCAAAATGTTATTATAATTATTTAGAAACTAGTTTATTTAAGTAGAGAATATCATTAAATTTTAATGTAGATTTCCATTACAATATGTAATATTCAATTAGTAAAAATGTATCAGAACTTAATTATTTGTTGATTTGAATTTGATTTCATTTAATTATAAATTAAATAAATATCTTAGGGTTATGTGATTGTTTAGGACAATGACATATGATTTCACTGCTTATTGTAGTTTATTTTGGGATAGTAAGTAGATATGGTGATGTCTGAGATGATCTTGTTTGCTTTCGTTTTAAATACTATCTGAATAAATTAGATTTTAATAAAGATTGTCATTAGTATTTTACTTTATTTTCCAGATAATTCAATAATTATTTCTTAGTCTATGACCAATTTTCTACTTTTTGTAAACATAATTTTGATCCTCACTCAATGAAAGAGCTTGGATTTGGACAGTTGTTAAATATACAATTACCAAACAATTACACACACATATATATTCGTATTTCAAATCGTGTAGGCTTTATTCCAGAATTTTTTGCTTATATATATATTGCTGGAGATAGAGTACAAATGACATAAAAACAAATAATGAAACTGACACACCCATAATTCTTAATATTAAAATTTCATAATAATTAAGAGCATAAAATAAATAAAAATACATACAGAATTATAATTTGTTCAACAACTAATGCTTGCATTGTGTGTGTATATAGATATTGATTTCTTATCTGCATATTAAATCATTATAATTAAAATTAATATTCTGTATTTTGAGATATACCTAAAAGCTAATACATCTCTTGCTACTATCTTCATACTAAGATATAATAATCATCAAAAGCAATCTAAAATGTAATTATTGACTAATCTATTATTAGACAAAGTAAAAAAATTAAAATTATTACTTACAATATTTTAATAAAAGAAAAAAAATTTCAAAATTCAATATGTTGCTGATTTTAACATTATATTAAAATATTTTTACTAGTTTTCAAATACTTAGGTATACTTTTAATAATTCATTCAGTGCTGTATGTATTATTTTTTACTTTTTGTATAGCTGCAAGGCTACTATTTATAAGTTATGGTTTTTTATCACTTAATCATTGTAATTCTCTATAAATCCAGTATATAATGATCAATTAGATTTCCATGGTAATATTTTTCCCTGACATGTAATCTTACATGATATGATTTACTTATTATGACACAGAACAGATGGCCAAATTTTTTTATAATTACATAACTTTTGGCTAGACTATTCTGAATGCATATTAATTTCTTTCAAAATCATATTTCAAAATGAGACTCTCCCAAATAATGGTATTGTTCATCAATCTACCCCAACAATGATACTCCATATATGTGTTTCTTTATATGTGCTGGAGAATGAGTTTAATAAAAATTTCTGCTTCCTAATAATGCATTTGTATTTTCCATTGTACAAATGGACTGATAAATTTTCATAACTTTTCATATTTGTTTTCATATTAAGATAAATCTTTAGTTATAAATGTCTAAAGAATAATTAAAATAGCCTCATATCTTTTACATCTTATCTGTCTGTTTAATCACAATCTAATCATAAATAAATATCTTTTCAAACTAGAGGATTTTTCCTTCTTAATGGTCAAACATTACCCCACCTTTATGCCATTATCTTTATCCCATTACAAATGGCTACCCAACTGAGGGCTGATGATGTTCATGTACTTGTGGCCATCATTACAAATAACTATGCAAATAAGGACCAGTGATGATCATAAACTGGTGATCATCACTTTAAAATTACACTTAACTTGTTCTCAGTCACATCTAAGGAAAAAAAAGTATGCATTTTATGCAGAATTAATTTTAAAATTTATTGTGAAATATGAACAAGTGTCACATATTATAAATTATAAAATAGTAATTCTCATGTATATTTAAAAGATTCATGTTTAGAGTTAAATGTAAAATCTATGATTTTGGAGATTGGATTGGATGTATTGTTGTTGAAGTTTGTTTAGCTGAATTTTCAGTTTTGATGATGGATGGTGGGTTTCTGTCATTGGCTTGAGGATGCAATGTTTTCATTCAACTCTGGGGTGTGTTTTATCTCAACTATTGTTCCAACCCATTTTCTGATTTCCTATTGTTTATCATGGTGCAATTAACATAGTCCTGCCATGATCCCAGCCTCTAAGTCTCCAAGAAAAGGAGCAAGGCATAGTTTTATATTTTCCAACCCTTAAGATTCAACTCCTAAGACTCAATGAAGCAAAGCTACTTTTATAATTTCCAGCCCCTAAGACTCAAAGGAGCAGGGTTTTGCATTATCTTTATCAAGAGTTGTGGCAGCTGATAGTCTAAATTAAGGTAGCTCTTGGTGTTCATGGTGCATTGGGTACTTATAGCCCAATGGCTCAATTGTTTATCTCAGAATTGCAGTGCATTATTCATTCTGTTAGTTGTCAGGTATCTTTTAAGTCTCTAAAAAATTGATGAGTACAGCTTGAGATCTGAACTTGTTTTGATTAGACATGTGCATTATGTAAAATATTGTTAGATAGGTGTTTCATTTCTATTTTCCTTTTTCCCAAAAAGGGAGTTATATAACCATATGAGTTTCATGCATACATCAACATAGTATATATAAAGTTAATCTTCAATAGTTTCTCTTCCTCTTTCATTCTTTATTTTTGCTTTTCTAATATATAACATATAATAACCACATTCCACTCTCTTTACACTTTAAAGCAAAATATATTTATTAAATTTTACAGTTTTGACTGTTCCTAGCAATCTTTGTCAGATCTACAAAAATTTAAACATTATATCAATACAACCATATTTCATACATATATCAATTAAATTTTTACAATTTTATCAACTTAATTATTAACATCATTTTATATATAGAACTTACTATTATATAACTTTAAAATCTACTTCACCCTTTATTTCTATTCTTAATTATTATCATATTTATATTTATTCACCTTTTTCTTTTGCCATAATTTTATAAACTCAATGTAATATTTATGAAGTATTTCTTATATTACTATATTCATATATTTAACCTTATTTAACATATTACTATATTCATAAATTTAACCTTATTTTATATTTCATCTATTATCTTAATTTTTAATTATCTTATTCCATTCCTTAATTCCATTTTACCCATATTTTATTCCTGTTTCTTCCATTTATTTATTTTTTTTATATAAAATTATTTTAATTCTTGTATGTATTTTTATTTGTAATTCTTACCTTATTATCTACTAAAACTTTCTCTCCACCAATTTCTATCCTATAATACACTCTAATCTTTATCTATATACAGCTCCCTCTATTATGTATTATATAAACTACTTATTTATTTTATTTTTTATTAGTTTTCACTGTTTACTTTATTTATTTTTATACTAAGATAGTTTTTAACCACTTTCTCTATTAATATTTGGATTTATCTTCTTTATTAAAATTGCCTCTCTTATTTTTCTATCCCTCCTACTACTTGCATAACCTATCATTCTAATATTCTCTTTTTCTAGTTTATGACCTGTCTCTATAAAATGTATATATACCGGTGATCCTCTATCATATTTATGTTGTTTTAACCTAGTATATATTGAATTTTTCATCTCACCAACATATCTGTAATCCCTTTATCCTTACATTTTCTACATTCTATCTCATAAACCCCATTTATATATTTCTTCTCCTCACTTATATACCTATTATCTAAAATATCCATCACATTTTTCTTCCTTTTATTCACTACTTTATATTTAATACCATTTTTAAATTATTTATTAATTTTTCTAATATTATTAATAATTCCCTTTACTATACTATTATCATTAACTTTTATTCCTATGTATACCTTTTTTTTCCCTTCATCCTTTCCCTCTTTTTTATATAACTATTCTATCTTTTTTATATTCTTTTTATCTTTTCTGGATATTCATTTTTTGTAATCTTCATTTATTCTATTTATTTCCTTATCATATTCCTCTCCTTCATCACAATATTTTGCTCTATATACCTTAGAACTTATAGTATAAAAATAAATAAAATAAACAGTGAAAACTAATAAGAAATAAAATAAATAAGTAGTTTGTATAATAGATAATAGAGGGAACTGTATATGGATAAAAGATTAAAGTATATGATGGAATAAAAAATGGTGGAGGAGAAAAAGTTTAAGTAGATAATAAGGTAAGAAATAAAAATACATATAAGAATTAAAATAATTTTTATATAAAAAATAAGTGAATGGAAGAACAGGAATAAAATAAGGGTAAAATGGAATTAAGGAATGGGATAAGATAATTAAAAATTAAGATAATAGATGAACCATAAAATAAGGTTAAATTTATGAGTATAGTAATATGTTAAATAAGGTTAAATATAAGAATATAGTAATGTAAGAAAGATTTCATGTTGCATTAAATTTATAAAATTATGGCAAAGGAAAAAGGCAAATAAATATAAATATGATAATAACTAAGAATAGAAATAAAGGGTAAAGTAGATTTTAAAGTTATATAATAGTAAGTTTTATGTATAAAATGATGTTAATAATTAAGTTGGTAAAATTGTAAAAATTTAATAAATATATGTATAATATATAATTGTTAATTAGAGAAGGTATTAATTAGTATTAAAGTTTATCGGCTTAACATTTTCGAGGATCCATGCCTCATATTCATAGCCTTCATAAAATGTATAATAAAATATGCAAATACAAATATTCAAATAAGCTAGTATTACGTAGCCCATTTCTTCGAGATCTCGAAGCAAGTATCCTTTCTATTAATGGCATGGATGTTTCCATTGATGTAAAATGCCTCCTTTATTTTTCTTTTGTGATCATTTGATTCTGAGCACAATATTATGGGATTGGTGGGTGTGAAGTTGTGTCCAGATTGTTTAGCATGCTCCAAGAATACAGAGGACGTGTTGCTGTTTTTCTGAGCTCTGTTAAATGTGTAAATATGTTGACCCAGTCTAGTATTGATTGTAGCTTTCGTTTCACCATAATATATAGCATGGCATCCAGCCTGAGAGCAGGCAATAGAGTACACCATGTGTGGGGTGAACGATCAATCAATGTGGTCTTTAGAGTTGTTAAGCAATCTATTAGAATTAGGTGGAGTTCTAACTGCTATGTTAAATTTATCATTTAATGCTTTCATTAGTTTGTTAGATATTTTAGGAATGTAGAAGATTGTTATTCACACCCGCCAATCCCATAATATTGTGCTCAGAATCAAATGATCACAAAAGAAAAATAAAGAAGGCATTTTACATTAATGGAAACATCCATGCCATTAATAGAAAGGATACTTGCTTCGAGATCTCGAAGAAATGGGCTACGTAATACTAGCTTATTTGAATATTTGTATTTGCATATTTTATTATACATTTTATGAAGGCTATGAATATGAGGCATGGATCCTCGAAAACGTTAAGCCGATAAACTTTAATACTAATTAATATCTTCTCTAATTAACAATTATATATTTTACATATAGTGAGAAGTAAAGCCATAGATATATGTATGAAATATGGTTGTATTGAAAAAATGTTTAAATTTTTGTAGATCTGATGAAAACTGCTAGGAACAGTCAAAACTGTAAAATTTAACAAATGTATTTTGCTTTAAAGTGTAAAAAGAGTGCATTGTGGTTATTATATGTTATATATAAAGTTGAAAGGGTAGAAATAAACAAAAACAAAAATTTTGTAGATATTATCTAGATTTCCATGGAATAAAATTACAGTAAAGAATTAAATCATTTTTAATCTAAAAAAAAATTATTATAAATTAAACAGTTAAAAAAGTCTAAATATTGTATTCAGATTTTGAAATTAAAAGCATGTTTTATGACAATAGATATCCTAGTAATTACAGAAATTCTACTATCTATTTTGGAAATCTTTTTAAAATAAAGTTTGTAGATTATACTGATAAAATTCCAAGTTGTTTTCAAAAGGATGAAAGTTGATTTAAAAAATTGATAAAAATAAGAAAAACATTTTTAATTAATAATTTTTTCTACCCCCCTATTCTATCTATAAAAAGGGTTGGTTTTCCTAGAGTTCTTAGAGTTAGTACTTGGTTTTCAGAGTTATAGAGCTATTATAAAGTAATTGAAAGAAAGATGGCTGCTACTAGTTCACAATGCTGGAGTTTAGATGCACCTAGTAGAAAGCCTCAACTTATGTGTTCTCCATAGCTGACATGGCTTGCCTGAAGCCTAATTGGAGCCTATTGAATGTCAAACATTACTTGATTATACCTTTCTTGATGATGACAATCCCAGACTGACCATCATCAAGAGAATCCATCAGCTGGTTAAAGAATTAATTATACATAATTGTATCTATATGCAGAGAAACTTACATAAATGTAGATATATGAAGCACAGCTAGTGACTAGAGTAGCATTATATATGATGAGAATTAAATTTTAAATAATTTCTTTAGTTAAAATAACATTTAAAAAAACATTTATAATTAAAAGTAACTTGTCAAACATTGATTTGATTTATTTTAAAGCAGGAAAACAATTATTGACCATAAAACAGAAGCTAATTAATAATTTAATTCATATCTATATTTTTATATATACACAGGTATGTGTGGATTTTATGCATATTTTCCAAGTGGAGTTAATTATGAAAGATATTTTTAATAATTTTATTTTGATAAATTCAAATGTGATAAAAATGAATTTCATTTATATATTAATCAATTATTATACCATGCAGCTGTGCAATAATGTTTTCTATAAACCTTGTATGAGGTATCTGTATGTGATATCTTAAAATTTATTTTATTTCTATCTGACAATGCAAATATGTTAATCCATTATTATACCATGCATCTGTGCAATGATATTATGTAAATGTAGTAAGAGGTATCTCTATCATTAAAATGTGATAACTTAAATTTTTTTTATTTTAAATGATGATTGAAATATATTCATCAATTGTACTGTATATCTGCATGCATATACCAATGCATGTAGATAAACATGTATATGTAAATTTTAATCATTTATTTTATTTTTATATGACAATCCATATATGTCCATAAATTATACTGCTTGTCTGGGTATGGATATACAAGTGTTTTATATTGTAATATATAGGTGAATCAATATAATAACTTGAATTTTGTTTTTGTTATTCAAAATCAGATTTATTTCATATATGTGTAGCTGTATTCTGAAGAGGTCATTTTCTGTTGTTATTAATAAACTTATATTCTATTGTTAAAATTATTCCAGTGATTTTTGGACATTATATATTGCATCATTTCTTGTTTCACAATAACGGTTTTAGAGCTAGTATTCTCTGAGTTAGATTTATGCATAACAGTCTATTATATGAAAGTGGAGTATATTAGTGTTTGTGGGCAACCAGTGATGGTAATGACATTCTGGTGTGTGCAAAGAGTATATTTTTTTAAATTCCATGTACTATATTTTATTTGATTTAATCTCTATTAAGTTTATAGTTGGCCAGTACATTAATGGTATTAAATGGCCAGTGCATTGATGGTGATAAGCATGTTTTTAATATCCCAGCATTATTGTTTTAGTTATATATTCTTAAGGATGAGCACTTAGTTTGTGCATCCACATTATGTTTAAATAATTTCTCTAAGCTGGCAATAGTAACTAGTTAGCCTGGTCTATAGTATACCTATTTCAAATCCAGTCACAAGATTGACTGTTGATTTATTTTGTTGTTAATCATTCATAATGATCATGAATAATTATATTTATTTTAATGCTGGTATTTATAGCTAATTATGTTTAGACTCAAGTGTGTTACCTGTGTTGATTATGGACTAATCTCATAATCATTACATTCTTTTTATATTGATTCATAGTTAATCAATGTCATTTTATATTCATTACATTTCTTAATTTATATTAAATATTATATTTAATTTCATTATTTTGTTAAGTTGGGGTTGATGATGATTTATCATTACCCCACTTTCACTTCAAGATATCCATCCCATTATAAATAGTGACCAACATGTGGCTAATGTTTCTTGGCAAGCTTTCTTAATTAAAATTTTATAGAATTCAGTTGCCCGTGATTTCAAATTTACAAAATTTTTATGATACATTATTTTATTTTTAATAAACAAAATTTTTGCACAAACTTATAGTAATGAACCATATAAAATTCAAATAATAATTTGTACACTTTACTACTTTCAAAAATTTTTATGCACACACTAACTTTTATCAGTTACATGATTAAGAAAACCAACTATACACTATGTAATAAAACTTACACTCAAATATCAATATCCTTTCTTTCCATACAGAACTTGTTAAATGGCTAGTTCATTATAGTAAAGTTATGCTCTATCTAGTCATGAGTAGTCTCGATGGTACTAGTCCATATAATTTTTAATT
>JAQFVV010014890.1:0-24736 GCA_028023455.1 Epiperipatus broadwayi | reverse complement strand
TATTATCATTGTGTCTTGTTACTTTGCTTGAAAGTATTATTATTATTGTAATCTCTGTATGTGATTATTGAAAATTTTTTGACATTCTGATTTGTTTTTTTTTTTGTTTATTTTTTTGGCAATATTTCTTTTTTGAAAGTGTTTTTTTCTTCTCGAAAATGGCATATAAAGGTGAGGTTTAGGTTCAGCCTTTCAAAGATATACCATCTAAAACTTCATGGCACCAATTAGCAGGTTATTAGAGTTTTGGATGGGGGGATATCAAGAAATATAATCGATTTTGGTTTCATTTCACTCATTTAAATTTAAATTTAATAACTTTAAATTTTGTCTTTTTTTTGTTATTGATATTGAGTTTATGTCAATGCCTTATTCTGATGTGTGACATTGACATCATGTTATATTTTGTGGGTATTGTACGAATTACAGAGTAGGCATCATTGGGTACAGTATCATTAGTTACTATTTACGGCAAAAAATATCGAACAGATTGAACGCAGAAAACTGTTATACTTAGGAGGGCATTACAAAATTTATGTCTTGCAAAGGGAGCAGTAGCCTGAAAAATTTTGGGAACCTATGGTCTACATCTTAATTCATTTATCACCCAACTCATAATTTGAGTTACATATTCATTTCATAGTCTTGATCATTAATTATTTATTGGTTGTGATATTTTTGCTGTGGATCTTGGAAGTTAATTTAATCAATATTTAATATTGGAGGTTATTATCTCCATGTACATTTTGTGAGCTCTTCCTTTAAATTTTCTAATGTATATGCTAGCCAAACTTGTTTCTAATATTCTGTTTTTGTAATTATGATTTACAGTTTAATCAATGTTTACTATAGATCATGAAAAATAAAAAGGGCTGAAATAATATAGTATAAGATGGTATAGGAATTGGTAGTGCCTTGTAACCTCTATGTTTACCTATGCTCATGTTGCCAAGTTGGTTTCTAGTAATATATTTATTATTGTTATTTGTTGATGGTTAAGGTTGCTATAATATAGTATAAATATTAATATCAGTAGTGGGTAGTGCTTTGTGAACTTTCCTTTAGACTCCTGTTCATGCTCGCCATGTCTTGATACTTTTTTGGATAGGCTCATGTTCAGGTTGAGCCAAGTCTGCTTTGGATATTCTATATTTATTATTATTGTTATTGGAAGTTACAAGGATTACTCCACTCTTATTCATGGTAATATGTTATCCTAACAATATTTTCATGTACATTTATTGTTGTTCGAGGATTATAATATATATAATAAAAAGTTGGTCTTTGATTTTAGGCAGCATTTTATAACAGAAATAAAAAGATAATGGTAAAATAACCTTTCTTATTACCCTTAAAGTTAGGACACCATTTGTAACAGATCAGATATGATAAGGCCATGATAGAGTGGCTCCATTTAATTGTGCTCTGCAAATTGTGGTACCATTTGTAGCAGAATAAATATGTGTATACTAACCTCTGTTAGAACCCCAATGATTTGGAGGGTGTTTGTAACAGATCAAAAATGTGCAATGGGAAATAATAACTTTAATATAATCTGAATAAAATATAGCCCAGTTGTTGGTCACCATATAATTGAAATCATTTGTAACTGAATAAAATGTAAACCAAAGGAAAATAATCCTAATTTTATCATGCCTATGAATAATAGCATCATTCATAATAGAATGAATATAAAATACTAAACTAAATAAATATCAATCAATAAATAATTATTCAGTACTTAATATAATTCTTTCTCTAATCATGTATCTGAATGTTAACTATAATAGAACAAACAAAATCATCACTTCACATAGCCTAAATATAAATCTTATTTAAGACAGATTAAAATAAAACAAACCAAATATCACTATCTCAAAACGATAAGTGCTTAAGATATATTTCACTTCTAATCTATAGAAGATGATGATAAATCACTCAATAACTAGATTCTAATATATCTGTCAAATCAAACATTGCTAGTAATAATATAAACTTATATTAAAATTTAATGATGTTCGCATCTAAATAAAATAACTCATGGATGATTAAGATAACAAACAGCTTTAGTATGTGCTATAAGTTTACAATATTTATAATATCTAAATATATACGACCCAATAATTAATATTAAATTCCAATTAAATGAAATAATATTTATACTAACTCAGCCATACTATACTCATATACTAATTTACTACTATTAATCAAGCTATTTATAAAGAGATAAAAAACTTAAATAATGATGCAATATTAATAAACCCATAAGTAAATCTTGAATCTATAATCTCCAATCATACCAGTATATAAAAGAAACAATAGATTTCTATTAGGCATTTACTTAAGTACAATCAACTAATCATATCAATTTATTTTAAATTTCCTGCAACTAAATTATGAAGACACACACACCATTACAATATGTTATAACAATCAAAACATAAAAAAGGAATTATTAGCATTTATTATAATCAAATATAAATATTAAAATTTAATATTTAATTAGATTTAAAATCCACATCAACTAAATTTAAATATAATTAAAGCAAATCATTTTGATTTATAACAGAACAGAATATACTACAATCAACTTTATGACTGAATAAGATTAAGATCTTATTGATCAACAATAAACTCAATACAGTACCTATCAGATCAATAATCATTTAGATAAAACACACAAATATTTGATTATAATTACCATATAAAGTTTATATATAGCAGATAACAACTATTGAATTCAATACAAAAAAATAATATATCCGTACTCATGTATTAATGCTGGGATTTAATTTCTGGTTTATGTGATATTGTTATTTCAAATATGTGTAAAAAGCAATGTCATGTTATATATGACTTGCTTTATTGATTAGTTACTTCAAGTAAATTTTTTTTATGATATAGTCAGTTATTAATCAATAAATTCATATTGCACAATTATCAAACAAGTTTATTTGTTTTAAGTTAAATTAAAATTTATTAATAAATGAATATCAATTATACAATAAAGATATATATAATGAATAGATTGTAAACAATTAATATGTACATCTATGGTCTAATTGCATGTATAATAGATCAATTGACATTAATTCCATATTTAAATGTGTGAATACATATTAATCTCCAATTATTTAATACCAAATATGAAACACACACACATATGTATAATAATGAAAATAAATAAATATACAAGGATGAATCTAGTTATTTGTTAATACAAATTTAAGAGAACAAAATAAAGTGAATACTTATTGCGATAAAATCTGTTTTTTTTTCAAACTTCTAATACAAGTGATATATCTGAAGTTAATATAAAACCAGTAAATTAAAAAAATAAATATTTTTAAATATTGTACAGGTTGAACATGTATATCCATTTAACACAACCTGGAGTTTAGGGAAAATACCTCAATTTCAGTCAAGCCCAAGATAAATCAGTCAGGGACCATCCTGAGTTTGAACCTATTCCCCATTCCCCAAATCAATAACATAATAAACAACATATATGATGATACATTGGAATTTTTTCCTTTATACCAGCCTGCATACACAGTGGAGAAGACAAGAGACTCAACATTTTAATATTATACTGGCCTGGCTAAAAGTATATTTTAACTAACTTAAAACTAGGAACATTTACTTAATTATTCTAAGCTAAGGTTTGAACCCTATTCATAAACCTGGGAATGTAAAATAAGCACATGTATGTAGTTGAAGTGGAGCATGAGACAATTTGAATGACTTAGACAAGTAAAAAAAATATTTTAATAATACAATAAACATTAGTATACTATACACATTATATTCATGAGTGTATGTGATAATGAGAGAAGTCTCCATAGTGGCAGGTAGTTATGCAATGTTAATCACCTATGCAGTTATAATATTCTCTTTACTACTATTACATACATGTAGTGATGATGAGTAACAATTGCTTCGGTGCTGTATTAACGTACCAATCATTCTTATAAAGATTTACATAACATTGGTATTAATGCTTTCAATATATATAAATAGGGTAGGTGATGACTGAATTATGCTTTTTAGGAGATGTCTCTTGATTAAATATATCTTATTAATGCTATTTTCACACTGTTATATTTGTAAAAATAAATTGTGATATATTATTGATAATATATTTGATAAGACAAAATATTTACAAATATTATTTTATTTCTGACAATTCTGGAAAGATGCTTTATTTCCCTAAGTCTAGACATTAAAACTATATGACCAAAAGGACATGAAGGTGGGATCTCATATAAAAGTCTAAGAATGTTTTAAATAAAAATAATATTTACTTAGACAGATGGATTTGAGATATTCGTGTTTTAGAAAAGCACAGATTTTAATCACTATAGCATAAAAATATGTCACAGAAGCAATATAAAAAGAATATATATATATATAAAGAGTGGGGGTGCTGACATGATGGCATCTATATTTGGACATTGTTCTTCCTTGGTAAACCGAATGATGGCTGAGACCCTTTATTTATTCAGAGCAGTTCTTAGAAAGGATGAATAAGGTGATACGTAAGGCTGGGCATACCCGGGATTAACCCATCACAGATTATGCCACATATTATGAGATGGATCCAGAGTAGCTTGACTACTAGACATGGATTAAAATATAAGAAAATCTATGAGTTCTGAGGTCCAGAGATCCCATATAAGAAATATATACATTAAAATTAAATAGCCGATATCAGCAACACACATAAAAGAAAACATCCCTAACGATGTTGCTATAATCTGCTTAAAATTAAGTGACCTTTATTTTAATGATATAGTTCATATTGTGGATGCGTAATGTTGGGACAACATATATATATATATATGACTTATTATTAAATAGAATATAATTCTGACTTTTATCCCTTTGCCATTTATAATGCTGATAACTAATAAATTCCACATTCATTGATATTTGAAAGAATATATTTCTATAAACAATTTTACTGGAGGACATATAATAAGTTTATAATAATAGATTAATCTAATAGTCATCTTATAAGATTGATAAAATAACATAATAAAACATTCAACACTTAATTTAAACTGATAGATTTATTTTAATAAATAGGTAGAATTATTTCATTCTACCCGTGTTGAAAATAACTTTACGAAAGAAAATATTAATTAAGATAAACACAACTTGGCGGGTATACATATGTGCAATCAACCATAAATATGATTAATAACCTCGATATGGAGAGGTTTAGTTTTATAAAGGGGGGTTTATCGCAGTAGGCTCACGAGGTTGAGTTTGATCAGCATATTAATTTGAATGGCTAAATACATAATATCTAATAATCATAATAAATTGCACGCACCAAAGTCTAATATATATATATATATATGAGCTTAAACAGAACATGTTAGGAAGGATAGTTATCAAGAGTAACATACATTTTAAAACATAAAATGAGGTACAGGTAAGTCAAAGGCATTGAAGGGTTTAAACTGCAATGTTTAAGAATTTAATTAAAAGATTAAAACTTCTTTGGTGGCTGTACTGATAGGTTACCTTGCAAGGAGGTGGAGGTCCAGTCAGTTGGTGGAGTCCAACTTGTACTCGGTAATTGTTTCAGTCCATAGGTTAATTCGTTCTTTGGTGGCACGAAGTTTGCACTTATGGTTTAACAGTTCATGTTTCTGATTTATCCATTCATTCTAGGGCAGCAGCTAAATGGTGTAACAGTGGGTGATTATATCAAAATGGTCTGAAAAGTTGGTTTTATTCCCTCTACTCAGGCAGCATTCTTAAAATTTCAAAAATGATGTGAGGTATGTTAGCAACATGCTTATACTCCAAGCAAACTTTTTTAATATCAATTTTTGGCCCTATTTATATTCCAGTGAGTTATTCCTGGAATGCTCTTAACAGTTTTTCTTGCCAAGAAAAAATGTGAGTTTAATTGAGATAAAAAAATGTATGCCTTTGTCCTTTTGTTTTGAATGATGCAAATAGTTGATAAAGCCTAGAAAGTATATTCAAATCTATTTACAGATTTCGAAATAGATTTGAAGAAATATTTGGAACAAAACAATTTCCATTAAAGTGATTATTTTTAGATTTAAGTAAAATTTTAATTAGCAAAAGCAATTTTATACAATTCAAACAATAACTTGCTTCCGCCTTATTTAATTATTTTCGAAAACTTTCCCGACATGTTGCATCATCCTTTTTACGTTTTACATAAAATAATGTTAATAAATATAAAATAAAATATTTACAATAATATTAACATATTCTGTACATCCAACCCCATTATATATATATATTGTAACCCACGCTCACAACACCGCTCATATACATTATATGAGTAAATGCCCAGGGCGCCAGTTCTATTAATGAATAGAACAATATAACAACATATCTAATATAAAATTATTACTGAGACTCTTTACCTATGTCTATATATACAGCTCAGCTCAGTGGGAGGTTACAGGAAGTTCATAAAATATATAATTATAAATAAATGAAGGAAGAAATATTATAAAACATTAAATAAAATATAAATTCTTTTGTTAATTAACTGCATGATAAAGAATAACAATGTTTATTTGTAAAGACTATTAAAATATCCTTTCAACGTAATTTCTTCCATCATCCAAGAATAATATATATCAGCTTGACATAATTATATCACTAAACAATTCTATGACTTGGCATATCATCATCTAAACAGCTACCTTAATGCCAATAAAGAAATATGCAATAAGATCTCAGGGAATTTAAAAAGAAAAAAAAAACACAGTTGAATTAAAGAAAATACATTGGCCCAGAATTTATAATTCTAACTTATAATAAAATGTAGTGAGATAAATTGACTAAACGTTTCACTGTGTTTAGCAATTAGATAATGACAGAAATAGGGTATATTTTAATCTCACATCACTATCTAACCATTACATTAACTAGGCAAACCCTCTCATACGTTTATCAAGTGGCAATGTTTCTTATAATGTTTGGATTGAGGAAACAATATTATCAGATACCAGCATATTTAATATCATAGCTATAAAACAATATAGTTATTTTATAATGGATGTATGAAATGTGGAGATGTGGAAATTAGTACACGAATGTATACAAGAATAACTCAAGCCACATTTTTTTTTTTTAATAAATAAACAAATCATTTATTACACTGAAATCTAATTTAACATAATTATTTTACAATAAGACTATTTGTCTTAATAATTTTAATTCTCAAATAAATCTTTGGACATCAGTCCGGGATGATCCCTATTATATTACATTATTTATTATTCATACCTTTTTGAAAGCAAAATTAACAAACAAAACTTGAATATTCTGACTTTGAATACCTGCTTTGCTTAAGCGTTTCATCTAAACATAACATTAACTAAATAATATATCATATTATTGGTACAATAAATATTTTGAGAGGATTTACTATCAATTATTGAAATAAGAAAATTTGTACCTTTGGCTATCAATAAAGCAGCTTTCGCTAACTTAATTAAATAACTATCTAAATACATACACCTTTCATGCATAGCGCTAAAATCATATTCATCCTAATGATTTGATGATTTATAACTTTATGTTAAATGACTATAATGTGTTTTAAAGCATTTATTTCCTGTTTTAATTTCAATAACTCTATACTTTTATATCCGCGACATTGTTTATATTACGCGTGTGTGTCATATCTTAAGCAACAATAATAGAAAACAATCTTTTCTACACATTATCAAGTTATTGAGGAAATATTAAACAATTATTTCATTTTGGACAATGCCATAAACCAACCAACAAAATAAGACACTAATATTATATAAAGAATTTAATTTAACTATTTATCTGGCCACATACTAAATAACACAGAGCTATATTTTCACGATTATACAAACAAAACATTCCAAGGGAAATTCACATGAGGAGCAAATAAACTCTTTGCTTAACACTTTGACAAAAACTCATCTAATTCTGAAATACACTATTGGTGTGGAACTTTTCCTCATCACCAGGACTATAAGAAAAACATCACTCAACTTCCTAAATATCATTTCATACTTCAACAATAACTCATCTAATTCTGAAATATGCTATTGGTGTGGGACTTTTTCTCATCACCAGGACCATATGAAAACGTCACTCAACTTCAACACTATCACTTCATAATATGCATACAATATAAAATAGGCTCTACTCATGGAAAATTATTAAAATATACTACATAGGCAAATTCTCTTATCCCTAAAAACGCATCCAGAGTAATTTCCATTCCCAAAGCTCTTCTACATATCTAACATTATATATACACTGGCAGATAAATACATACAGATAACCTACTAATCCTTTCAATTCTTTAGAATATGACAATATCCAAAATTTATACAGGGAAAATATTTATAAAATGAACTTTTGCCAAGTAAATATAATAATTGCGCAAAATAGACACACATATGCATACATAAGAATATAAGAAAAATTCTAAGTTATATACCATGCAGATAATACGGTAATTAAATGATACATTAAAATATAACTTTTAATTCAGAATAAACTTTAAATTATTTTTTAAAATTTAAATTGTCATAAATATTACGAACGAGATTTCTTTGCTATTTCTGGCAGAATATTTCTATCAGACACTGGCTACTTTGAAGCCAAAATTCTCACTTTGAGATAAAGAAAAATATACAAAATAAAATATACACCTCTCTTTAACCATATAATAATAAAAAAAAAAATTTACCTTCATAATATAAAACAAAGCATATTTGAATAAAATTAATTTTACCAGCATATCCACAATTTGTGAATACGCATTCCGAAACAATCTAGAAGTTTATAATAGCACAAAATTATAAGCAAAACGTAATAATAAATATGTCTATCTGTCTATCATATACATTGATGATGACCAGCAATAAAAAAAAATAACAAAACAAAAGTCATTTGTTCTTTGACTTAAAATAAAAAGTTCACTTGCAAAGTCCTTCTCCAAGTTTATTAACAATACGGAGATAGATTCCAAACTGAGTTCATGTTTATTAAGAATAAGAAATATAAAATAAATTTCTGTAGGACAAGAAAAAAATAATCATAATTTAAATTTGATCTAGTATCTCCAATGTTCTTAGCATAGCTAATTGAGTTTACTACATCATACATAAGAAATGAACTTTTACACTGACTGTAATATGAAAGACGTTTCAGCTACCAGTTGTACAACAATTATTTAATTCACTCCGTAGTAGTTTTTTTTAATTAAATAAGCAATTGTTCTTAATAAATTTCTTAAATAGCATTTGTTTTTCTGACATTTTATAAGCTAGCATACATATAGTTATTTTTAAACATTTCAAATTAATATATCATAATACGTTGGTAATTCCACAATTAATCATAATTTATTTTATAATGCATCCATATCGAAGAAAACAGTAGTATCTTTTAATTATTCAGAGTAATTCATATTTTTACTTTTTTTCATAAAGTACATATTATTTTAAAAATACAAAATACAAAAAAAAAATAAAAGTCATTTTCCATAATGGATTTAAATATAGCATGTTACTTTAGAATGCACATATCCTTTAAATTTAGTTTAACTTTTGTAGAAGTAAGATAGAAAATGAAATGAGAAATTAAATTCTGCACACATTTCCAAAAGATATTATAAAATTCACATAGATTAGTTAGATGATTATAAAGTTCATGCACTCTAACTTCCTTCTTAATAGTAAATAAGTAAGGTAACGTAAGCTTAATATTATAGATATACATTTTAAAATAGTAATAAGTATGAGGTGGTTAACTCAAACATTTAAATTAGGTAAAGAAATGAAAACTGATATACCTTCTTATATTCTAGCCTGACATTCTAGTTGAAGATGTTTTCCGTACTAGAATTTCCTATGACTTTTCTTGAAGTTTACTTTAAAGCTTTTTTTTTTTTTAAAATTAATTTGACTTCTGGAAGAGATATATACTTGTTATAGCAGAGAAGAATAATATACTGGTTGCAATTATATCAATAATGAGCAATTTTTAATAACGATTATCTGTTAAATAGATATCTCTTCCCTCCATCAAAAGGTTATCTGCCCTCTAAAGGTTAACTCCACCTTTTGCACTGAAGCTAATTTACTATGCAAGAAATATTTTCTAAAAAAAAAATTTTGACCTTCACAATTAAATCAAAAAAAGTAACAATAAAAAAAAAAATAACTTTACAAACTTGAAATAAATGGATATTAATTAACTGTTAACAAAAATGATTAATAATTTATTTAATTTGTAAAATACTCCACTGATCTAAATATCCATTAATCATTGGAAAAAAATAATATATATTTGTTAAATTATTAAAGATAATTACTGTAATTTAAATGTCTTTATTGTAAATGTACTATTGTCTGCTGTTATTAAAAGATGAAAATAAAATGAAACATAATACAGATATACACGCGTGCACATACACCTCAATATAAATATTAAATTATCTTAACTAAATACAACTAATCTGGCTATAGGTTAAACATGTTTTACTAATCAATACCTGAACATGGATGGGTGTCAATGAATAATAGATCAGGAAACCATTCAAACAAATATTAGACACTAAATAAAATAACCCTGCATCCTCCTGACAAAATATACTAATTCCTATAATAAATAACCCCTCTTTCTTACACTAGATATTCCATTGACCATAATAATAATAATAAATGCTTATAAAATGGTCAATCAAAATGCATAATCAATCAACATCTAAAGCTTTAAACAATTTCCAGTTCCTTTTTTTTATTTTTTATTTTTACAATGCAATGCAATTACCCACTATTGATATACTATGATTTGCTTGCTTGTGCCCATTCAGAGGGTCACAATATATATATATATATATATTGTAACAGTCAAGTTTGTACATTCGCATAACAGAATTCAGAATCCAAGCAAAAGAGACTGAAGCTGACCAGACTAGGACTGTGACATCCTGAGTCCGACCACACTTCAACTCGTAAGCCAGGATTCCAAGACTCAAGACCCTACGAATGACCACCTTGAAATTACATGTAGTATACCTCCTTCCACATGGCCGAGATAGGTCACGGAGAAGCAATAAGACTCTGATAATTAAAAGAGAGGTTCTTAATTGACTAAAATATATCACTAATCTAATTTAACTTAATGCATAGTTTTCACATATATAGGCTATAAATAATAATTAGAATTGGATTGAATTAGATCAATAACGAGACAGAGAACGAAATACATTAAATTAATTATATATTTATTTACAATTGGCATGCAATTGATCAGTTTTACACATTTCAGCGTCGAATGTACAAACATTGGGTGGATAAGAGAACACATTCTCTTTTTATATACAATTCAAAACCACTTTACATAAGTAATCATTAAATTTCATAGAGGGGTTTAACATATGCCCATCTTATGAATTGTTGACATTTAATACATAATCAATCACTACATTAAGTCTATAAATCTCGATAAGCCAAATCCTATTACATTTGTGGCTGATATATAAATAATTATATTAAACTTTGATCATGAATTCATTCATTTACTAAAATATACAATATGACTTAATAACGAGCGCATAAACCAGCTCAAGTAATGATCGATCGAACATGGCTTTCGAGAGAAAATTTCAGAATGCTGAAAGCGTTATGTTAAGGTGGGAGAGTTGGCTGAAATAAGATTTTACCAATGCGCTATGGCACAGGTAAACAATAATAGGAAAAGTCGCTCTGCGGATGGATGAAATAACTTCAGGGTTCTTGCGACAAATGCCGGTACCCTGTAACCGATCGCAATGCTGCGTAAAAAGGAACATTGTGTTCAGGAATGGTGGGGGTCTTACGTGCTAACCTGGCCTTGGCTCAGGCTTCGCTACTGCTCTACCCTATAAAAGAAGATGTTCTGGCAATGCCGTGGCTCCATCTTAAGATATGTATATTACGTATAGCAGCAAAATGAGAATATTTTTATAAAATAATATCACATCCGCCAAGCAAAGAATAGTATATTTCATACTGTATATTTCATACTATGAAATACGAGTTAATAGCATATTAGCTCTATCAAATTGGGACCAACTCTTGTGTAGCCTGGTAATAAACATCTATGCTACAAAAGGGGACATTACTACATCTGTACTTTGACATGTTCGATCTATTAAGTTACTTATAGATAATAAATATTTAAGGAGGGAAAGTATATTTCTATGGACTTAAGAATTTAAATGTCAAATATACTTATAAATATGATCAAGGCTAAATTTAATTCTAAATAAAATTATAAGGTTAAGTTTTTAACTGGTTGATCAAAAGAGCCACATTTCGCATATTAAATCATTTAAATAATAAAAAAAATAGGATTTCGAAACAGCGCAGAAAGTTGACGCTACAAACAAATTATACGAAGATTTTCAAATAATATCTTCTTAAAATATACATGAAATTAAGTGCTCACTGTTTTGAAATATTGGCATATGAAATATAATAAGCATTTAAAATCAAATAAGCAAAGAAATATAGACACAACTGCAGTGATATAACTTTAAATTAGACACTTATAAAGTACTTTAAATGAAAGGAAAATATAAATTACTCAGATTATTTAAACTTTAACAACATGAAATTTTGATAGCAATTGACATATTTAAAATATTAACTAAATGGATTTAAGTTTTGGGTACATATTAGTTTTATAATTATTTTAAAAAGAAAGTTAGCTAACTTATATAGATATATTTACATAAAGAATTACACAGAGACTCTGCGGTTTGAAAAATAAAATGGTACCGGTATTATTTATCTGGACTGCAAGTTCTTGGCTGTTGGTTTGGTTTAGTTTGACTGGGCGGCATCATCTTTCCCATTATGTTAGGCTCGTCTCTTCTATCGGCATGATGGTGGTTTAGACATTTGGATGACAGAAACCCCGTTCTCCCGCAGAGTAACAGCAACAAGATGCCCGCTTTTAGCCGGACATGTTAAACATTAACAATTGTGAAGACTGGCTGTAATTCTCACTAACAATATGGATCTCCTCTTTGTTAAAAATACAGAGTATTTATATCTTTTCCTTATCGGAATTTATCGCCTCAAGACTCACTAAACTCAGGAATTTAATTGAATATTTTTCAATTTTACAATCCAGATTTTAAAATCTTAGATAACTTATGTTAGAAACATTCCATAAGCTATTATAATTAAGATTTTTCGTTGCAAACAATTGTCCAATTTAGATTTTAAAATAACTTACTCTTATCTAAGGAGATTTTAATTAGTAAATTTTGAACTAGTTTTACTTTTTACGAATTCCAGGTGTGGTCATTAATGACACTTGTTTACAATCAAAAATCTTTTAATTACTTGACCAGCTTTTATTTTTAATCTTACATATAATAGAAACTCTTTCTATTTAAAAACAACTTTTCAACATTTTTTTAAAATGAAAACATTTTTAACATATTTATTTAAAATAATTTACAAACATTTTGACATAGCTTTTAAATATATTTTCGAGAAACTTTTTCCCTGAAATATATTTAAAACAAGAAATCTTTTAACAATTTTTAAAGACATTTAATATTATTTTTAGATACTGGCTTTTACATATTTTAAATCATGTCTTTCTTCTATATAGCACAGATTATATATCCACATATGAAATTACAATATTAAACAACAAAATTAATAATTTACACTTAACTTAAATAATATAACGAATATTCTTAGAAATATTAAATAAATTTAGTACGCTATAATTTTACTAATCCTATCTAATTATAGCGTTGGTTCGCACACAAATATATAATACTGTTTATACAGACATGAGCGAATTTTAGATTTATTAACATTTAAATAGGTTCGAAGTTAGCACAGATGAGAGTGTCATTAGGTTTGATGGTGAAATGATAGGGGCTTGGAAAGTTATCGTTTCAATATATATATATATATCTGAGCATATACACACATGATTTCTATTTTAAAATATTAAACCATAATTAGCATTACAATTGATATTTGGAAGTACTTCTGAAATATATAAATATACAATACACACATATAAACAAGAAAATGGGGCAGGATGTAACGTTTGAATCCTGGTGGGTGGCTAGCTAATACATTAGATCATGGAGCTCAATCTTCACTAAGATTGACTGCTTCAATATTAATGTAATAATTGCTATGCCACAAGATATAAATTTAAACATGAAAAAATGTAACTCTCTTATACTTTGGTATGTAAATAGATTACTATCTAACTTAAAATTATATATTTATCCATAAACACTATACATTTTCAATGAAGAAAAACAAAAAAATATATGAACAATAATGACAAATATAAATAAATGACCTGAATGAGAATTTTTAATTACTGTATTCCCAGAATAGCATCACAGTTCTGATGTTTATTTCAAACTATAAACCAATAAAATGTACTAGTTCCAGAGAAGATATAATATATTCATGAAAACTTCTAAATTCAAAGTACATTGTGTTGATTCTTAAGTTATATATATATATATATATATATATATATATATATATATATATATATATATATATATATATATATATATATATATATATATATATATATATATCCAAATATTTTTTTCAAATAATAATTGTTTTGTTTATATGATGTTACAAACATAAATACTAGTTGATATCCTTGATAATAGGAAGAGGTATTCTTTCATGAACCATTATTATTTCAAAATATTATGAATGAATAAATGCTAGCTTTATCTAGGATGATATGATGGGAAATTAAATTGATTTATATCTTAGATAAAATTGATCAATCAATCTAATAAAATTACACAGACAGGTAGATAAGACTCTTGTATATCTTTTAACATTTGTATTTTGTTTTTTAAAATTTCAGTAATATCCATTTTAAAGGATAAAAATATTTTGATGGTTTATGATGTAATGAAGCAATTTCAATGATTTTGTCTTTTATAATAAAATTGTCATTTTCTCAAACTTTTCTTGATATTCTGCCTGATTCATGGGCATATAATGTTCCTTCTTATCCCTCCATTTTGTTTAGTTAACCATAAACTTTTAAAATAAATAAAAGGAAAATCATATAAAAAAATTTATCCATGATTTTACTTAAAGCCAAAATGAGGGAGAGAAAAAGTTTTAACTATTCAGTTTTATTTATACAATTTTTCATTGATGGTAGTGTAATTATAGCAATACTCTATATTCAATCTTTAACTGAAATACAGAATTATTATATACCTATATTAATATATGTAATATACAGGGTATATGAGTACAGACTTTCATACTACTCACCACTCTATCTCATATCACCGATACACTTGAACACATATATGTTGAAAAGATAAATAATCACCAATATATGTATTTCATACTAAACTAGCAATCATCAGTTGGTCCAGATTATCATCTCCACACATATATGCAATAAGTGCTCAGATTATGATAGCTAATCTTTATACCTTAATGGACAGATTTCAATCCACTCCAATTCTTCAACTGTCCATCCAATTGAAAATCTGATGATGGAATGCTCGAAGACCACCCTGAGGCTGAGATTCTTGTCACACCCATGTTGACTTTAAGTCAATCTGACCCGTCATGTACAGGACAAAATCCATTTAATACATATACAAGTAATGGGCAGACATCTCTATTATTAAATAACTGAAATACAGGCTTATTACATACCTATATCAATATATGTAATATATAAGGTATAGAAGCACAGACTTTTGCAGCACCCATAACTCACCACTCTATCTTATATCACTGGTACACTTGAACACATTAAAGTATGAATATTGGCTGTCTTAATATATACCGGAGCACTTATTGAATATATGTGTGGAGATGATAATCCGGACTAACTGATGATTGCTGATTTAGCATGAAATGCTTATATTGGTGATTATTTATTTTTTTCGACATATATGTGTTCAAGGGTATCAGTGATATGAGATAGAGTGGTGAGTGGTGGATGGTGTGAAAGTCTGTGCTCATATATCCTATATATTCACTCTTTAAGCAATTTCAGGTAGTGTCTCTCTAATAAAAATTGTATCATATAACAAATAAAATAAATATTTTAGAAATATTATATACAACAAAAACTTGTGTTTACAATATAAATACTGTATTTTTCATTCTAACATATATCAAACAATCTACACCACATTTTCAATATATTACAGTGGAAATATATTTTTATACATATTTCCTTAGCATAATATTACACAAATAAAAAACAAATATACTTGAAATATTAAACATTTATTTGTATTGTTTAGAATTTACTAATATGAATGCAATTATGAAAATGAGACATATAACCAAAGAATAATATTCATTTTCTTTTTTAAAATGAATAAAGTCAATTTACAATCTTACAATCCAATCAGTAATAAATCATTTTAGATCAATATTATTGTTGTCATAGTAACACAGTTCAATGTTTCATATGTTATCACATTCACCATCCAAAAATCAAACAAGAAAGAAAGAAAGAGAAAAATTTATGACTGATATCTTACCACACACTGAAACCCATCTCAAATTTTAGTAGAGTCAATATATATATCATTATATCATGAATCCAAAATCGCTGATTTCAGGACTATTCAGATTTGTGAATTTTTTTTTAGATTTTCAAGAAAAGATCTTTTACTTCTTCAATATATGAAATATTTATAAAGTTCTACTTCTTGTTTTATTTAATAATGGAACGATTTGTTATATTATTAACAGAACTACATGTCTTACAGTCAGTGTAATATTTAAAAACCTAGTCCAATTAAAGTTTGGGTAAAACCCAAACATTTCTAAACAAAGAAAAATAAAAGGATTTAAGAACATTTGGTAAACTGAAGATCAATTTTAAGATATTAAGGATTGGTAAATCTAAGTTGAAGACCCAGACAGAAAAACAGTAAACATAAAGACAAGCTTGTTAACAATTTGATTTTATGAACTGTGGTTTGAGGATACTTATCCAAAAGGCATAACAGTCAAAAGAGAAATGAGTTGGAAAAATTGTGACCTAAAATTGATTTGATGAAAGCATTGCACAAAGTAGATCTTTATCTTGTTTTTACAGATTGTTAATTGGTAATTGTTGATTTTTCTTTTAGGGGAAATCATAAAAACTTCAATAATCCAGAAGAGAAATGAAAATAGCATAGTATTTTCATGACTGTAACATATTTCCAAAAGAAAGATAACATTAAAAAGTTGTAAAGTTTATTTTTGATTGACATTTCTACTGCAGCATCACACTGCAAAGTATCCACAATGTTTCAGATACAACATTGACAATAGAAAGATTTCATGTAGTCCATAATTGCAGCTTGTCTTCATTTGAAAATTCTCAAGCATACCATTCTCACTGTGACTGTCAATAATTTCTTGAAGGAATGAGAAAATATCCACATTAAATATAGATTTGTTTACTTCACCTAGAAGAAGAAATAAAACTTTATAATTTTATTACATGCTCATGTAGAGACATCTGAAATCAAGAGCATAGGTCTGAATACTGGATAATGCCTTTTGATTTAGCAAGGATCAAAGCAAGAACATGTCATATTTTAGAAATCATTCTTTTATTGCTCAGGTAATTTTTACTGGTAGAGTTAGAGATGGTGATAAAAATTATATAACATTAGAAGGAGAAAAATAAGTCAATAGTTTCACTATTGATTAATTACTGCAACAAAATGAAACGTTGTACTTATTATTTGTTTGCTATTTTGATAATGTTTATTTTCAAAACAGTTTCCAGGCCTTAAATGTGAAAAAAACTGCTTTGTATATCTTTATATTTTTGCAGAATTATACAAATGTAATTTTATTTCATTAGATGAATAAATGCGCATTACTTGGTGAATTATTTTACATGTAACAAAGTAAAACAGCTTTTAAATGAAACACAGCAGTAGATTAAATAGTGGAAAAAAAAGTATTATTTGCTAATATTGGCATTTGTCGAATAGAGAAAGTTTGAGGATTTTTTAAATCATTTTTAAAACTCTTTAGCTAAAATTTAGCTAAATATTTATCAACTATTATTGCATAATTATGTAGATTGACAATAGTTTAGCATCCTGGAAAAATCATATGTATGATTGAAATTTGGATAAAAATAAGTTTTATCTGGCTTGGATTCAAACATGGATTGTGAACATATCGGATGGATGCATTATCACATGATTACAGGCCATTTTATTTGTAATTGAGTAGAAGTCAAACAAGTCTCTTTATATGATGTCGAGACAAATTTGCCTAATAGCACACAACACAACATAATGTGTAACCTTGATAGTGCATGTGCGTATATATTTAAAGCTTAAAGAAAAAGGAGAAATGATCGCCGAAAATTATTCACGTATAATTATTTAAAAGAAAATTTGTTCATATTTTTGAAGATCGACAAATTATTTAAATTAAATATAAAAAAGGTCTCTCATTGATACAAATAGTTTGACTCATCTCTGACTTTGATAAAAAAAAAAAAAAAAATCTAAATATTTAAAATAATAAAAAAAAAGTTCCTGTGTAAAATAAAGGTGTTTTTTCTTTAGTAACACACATGCAATTACAGAGTAATTCTAATATGTTTTTACTTATATGATTAAAAGAGAATTTTCTAATTGAAACTACTTTTGGTTTTGATAAATATAAATTAAAAAATAAAGAATTGCAATTTACTTATAATCTTGTTGTTTTTTTAAAAGCTGAAACAAACTTAATTTCCTGTTTATAAACTTCTTTTTTCTGTATTATATAGGATGTTTGAACTCAGACTTTCACACGACCCTCAACTATCCACGCTATCTCATACTGCTGAAACACTTGATGACACACATGTCGATAAAATAAATAATCAACATGTGTGTGATCTAGGGTGTCAGCAGTATGAGATACCATGTATAGTTGAGGGTCATGTGAAAGTCTGAGTTCAATTCCTCTTTGTATTACACATTGGAGTGCAGATATGAAATAGCCTGCACTGTAGAAAATATATATATATATATATTTATGTATTATAAATAGTGGATTCAGTTTAAGTGGTGTTATTGTAGAAAGAAGATAGCTTCAACAAAAAGGCAATTATTGTGGGTCTCCACATTGTTCGAGTTTCTAAAAAAGTCAATAATGGGTCAACTTCTCTTTGATGTTGCATAACCCAATAGGAGTGTAGCACTTATCACTTACTGTGCTTGAAATTCAGGAAACAGAACTGATATAAAAACCCTTTAGCATTACAGTGTCTATCTTTTAACCAGAAGCCAGCCTAATAATCACTAAACATCACATGATCACTATTCTTTATGCTTACATGATCTGCTTACACAGAGCAAAACTCCCCATACAGTAACACCACTCAGTACAAGCCAGAGTAAACAATGGCTGCAGAAAGGTTTGTGCATAAAATCTCTATCTAGGACCTACTCATCCAATATCATCAGACTAGTTTCTGGCTTGTGGCTTTCATCAGTAAGTTTATACTTAGCTAATAATGTAAAAGGTCATTGCTGGAAGGTTGTGTTAGATCCTAATATCTAAGTGCAGTGCTCTCAAATCCATGGTTCTTTAATGATGAAAGCCAAAAGATAAAAACTAGTCTAGGAAAATTGGATGAGGAGGCACTAGCTAAGGATTTCATGCACAAACCTTCCAGCATCTATTGATTACTCTGGCTTGCACTGAGTGGCACTACTGTATGGAGCTTTGCCACTGTATAAGCCAGCATAATCAAGAAAGATTTCTGTGATACATGATTTAGACAAAAAGCTGATTAATTGGCAAGTGAGTAAAATATATATTAATATTGATATATTATTTCAAATACTAACCCAAAAAGAAAGAGCATTTGATCTCTACTGTACTTTGTTTGAAAAGTAAACAACTTTTGAATGAATTGAATAAATTAACCAGTTAGGAAAAAAGTTTTTAGCAAAAATATAAAAGTGACTGGTCACTCAAAGTTCTGGATAAGATTAAAAGTTTCCAGGGAAAAGAAACTCTGAGTATATTTTCTTTAATTTTTATTACATCATTTATAAAAGGACATTTTAAAGATAGAAAATATTTGGGGACTGAATTTACCGTACTGGTATTTTCAGTAGATAGACTACAATAATGATTTGATTTATAGATTAAAGAGAATTACAAATTAATAATTCAAATATTTTACATATGTTTTACATATAAGGTCATTTACTATATCATACCATTTACAACTTTCTTGAACACTTCAACAATACTATTTTTTATGTCAAAAGTTTATTCTTACAGTTTCAACTGTTTTGCAGTCATCATCAGAGCTACAATATTCAAATATATAATTATACAATTAATACATTTTATTCACATATTTATATATAATTGTATAAATATATATTTGGATATTGTAGCTTTGATGATAATTGTAGGACAGTAGAATAAAGTTTTGATATAAAAAATAGTATTGTTAAAGTATTTAAGAAAGTCGTAAATGATATGATATAGAAAAGTAGAAATCAATACATAAGAAAAGGAAGAAGAAGAAAATTATTACTTTCATTTACAATAGTTAAAATAAAATAATACCTGTCTTCTAGGAATTCTTATTAAGAATTGAAATATTTTTATGTGCTAACATGCATAGTGTGCACACACATCACAAACTAGACACTAGTCTGGAAATATTGGATGAGTAGGCACTAGATAGGAATTTTATGCACAAATCTTCCTGTGTCCATTGATTACTATAGCTTGCACTGAGTGATGCTAATGTATGGAGAGATTTTCCTCTATGAAAAACAGCTGTGGTAAGCATAAAAAATGGTGATCATGTGATGTTTGATGGTTTAATACCAATCCTGCTCAATAGGATTATGATGACTGCGGTTATTGAAGAACCAAAGGTACCAATTTATGGATGCTGAACTGAGTTCAGATCTATACAACTATATAAGCTAATGAGCTTATCTTGAAAACATTGTGTTTTCATTTTGAGCTCAAAGCTTTATAGTTAGCTAAAAAAAGTAAAAGGTGCCCATTGGAGTGTTGCATTAGATCCTAAGACCTAGGTGCAGTGCTCTCAGATCCAAGACTCCTCACTGATGAAAGCCACAAGCTAGACACTAGTTTGGGAATATTGGATGAGTAGACTCTAGATAGGGATTTTACACACAACCTTTCTGCATCCATTGATTACTCTGGCTTGCATTGAGTGGTGCTACTGTATGGAAAGTTTTGCCTTTGTGAAAAACACCTTGTGTAAGCATAAATAATGCTGATCGTGTGATTATTTAAAGATATATTAAGTAACTAGAGTAATTGGGTTCATATAGGTAATGAAAATAATAAATAGAATATTTTATAATATTGATACATAAATGTGCACATAGAAATATCTTTATTTAATGCCAAATGCAATTTATATATCTCTGTAAACTATATTGATCAATCTATAAAAATAATGTCTGGTATTTGCAAATAAATAAAAATCAGATCTACTTATATTATAAAGTATTTATCAGACTTTTTATATTTTTATGATTATTTTTACTTGATCAATAGATGTATTAATCATTATTTTAAGTTGTTCCAATAAAATTATTTAATACTAGAATAAATTGAGTATTTTCTCTTGGTCACAATCGTTAGAGTCCTTCCGCTTTCATTCTAGGTTTCAAGTAATGGTATTTGGGATGTATGTGTATGAACATTCATATAATTTTTTTGAGAATAATTTAAATAGTATTAGGGTAATGAAGACTACCTTCAAAGTAAATTTATTTATATATTTTGGGATGATTATTAGTTTTTGATGGCCAATACACTTAGGGTACCAAATGGCCTTGAGCATTGATAATGATCAGTATCAATATAATAATCTTAGCATTTTTTGATACTTTTCCAATGTTATTCATGGAATAGACTATTGCAGAAGTGTGATCACCAATAGTTTTAATGCATACACATATCTAAGTGCTGAAAATAAGTTTGCAAATAAGAATATGTAATAGAATTATAGATGATTGCTATTCTGTAATATTCTGTTTCATGATTGCATTGGAAAAATATAAAATTTGCAGATGTTATGGCTCTTATAGCTGAGAATAGAAAGAATCTTCAGAATATGTTGAATAAATTGGAGGATAGATGAATGGAATATGGAATGAAGATTCATATTGAGAAAAAAAAATGTTTATGGATGGGGAGTGATACAAAAAAAAACTTTAAGTTGAAATGTATGATAATATAGTCCAACAGATGGATGGATTTAGATAATTGGTTGAGTAAGAATGAAAAAAACAAAAATGATATTAAAAGATAAATAGTTTTGCAGAGAAAACATTTATTAAGATATTTTGTGGAGCTTTGAAGAGAGAATTAAGTAAAATATTAATTAAATGGTATGTGTGGACTGTAGTATTATAGCGTTGTGAAATAAAGGAGCAATGAGTAAAAAAATAGGAATAGATTGGAAGCCTTTAAAATGTAGTCATGGAGAAGGATAGAAAAAATTAATTGAATGAATAAAATGATCAATGAACAAGTTTAGATAAGAGTAGATGAAAAAGATCAATTGAGAAATCAGAGATAAAAAGAAAAACTGGATTGGACATATATTAAGAAGAAAAAAGTTTAATGAAAGATGTTTTAGAGGAAACGGTGGGTGGAACAAGAAGAAAGAATAGAAAAGATTGACTTTGCTAGATGATATGAGATGGGAGGTGATAAATGGAATTGAGAACTGTGTAATGAAAAAAATGGAATGGAGAAATGGATGAATTTGTGAAGTGACTGTTTTCTGGATCTATCCAAAGGACACAGTACTATTGATAATGATTGGCATTGGTTTGATGCTGATTAGCCTTAGATTTTTATAGTTTCTTTTAACTCCAGTGACTAAGGATGATTGATGATGATTATGTTATGTTTAATTCTAATTTCTTCTGATGATTATCTGCTTTTACTCAGTGAAAAAAAAAACTATTGATGACTTTTATTTCCCATCACTCCTCAATCCCACATCATTACAATATATATTTAACTAAGTACACCAATTCATAATATAATAATTTCAAATTAAAAAAT
This sequence comes from Epiperipatus broadwayi, assembly GCA_028023455.1. NCBI lineage: Eukaryota > Metazoa > Onychophora > Udeonychophora > Euonychophora > Peripatidae > Epiperipatus > Epiperipatus broadwayi. Next base: position 1,601 of record JAQFVV010014890.1, on the reverse strand, counting down.
TATCTATCAATGCCCAGACAGTAATGCCACCAAGTTCAAGCATTTGTAATCAGTGGCTGCAGATAGATCTGTGCATAAATTTCCTATCTAGTGTCTAGTCATCAAACATTCTCAGACTAGTCTCTAGCTTGTGACTTTCATCAGTAAGAAGCCTTGGATAATTTATGACCCAATGAAATCTTAAGATCTAAATACAGTGATCTCAGATTTACAGCTCATCACTATGAAATTCACAAGCTAGAAACTAGTCTGGGGATGTTGAATGAGTAGGCACTGGATAGGGATTTTATGCACAAACCTTTCTGCATCCATTTATTACAAAGGCTTGCAATTGGCAGCACTACTATATAGGGAGCTTGGTATTCTTATTAACAGTATGTGTAAGCATATGAAATGGTGATCATATGATGTTTTGATGGTTTTATACCAATGCTTTTCTTATCAAGGTAGACTTCTCAAGTAAAAAAGTGTTACTTTGCAGTTGAGAAGCCGGCCTTGGCAAGAAAGACATTGACAGTGAATTTGTAAAATTTAATTTTATCTACCAATTATAAATTGGTGTGCTTGGTTTAAATATTGTCTACTTAGTTTTTGATATTATATATGTATATATTAAAATGTTAAAAAACATGCTGAATGATAGATGAACATGGCCAATAATAAAAATATTCCATATTAGTCGGGCAATGATAAGAGTTACCAGAACAATCAAACATAAAGACTGAATTAAACATATTCACAATCTTCTAAAAATGTAATTAAAGGGGATTTGAACACAGACATTTAAGCTCTCTTCAGCTATGCACTCCATCCTATATAACTGATACATATGACCACATACATGTGAAAAACATAAATGATCTCTAGTATATGTATTTCATGCTGAGTCAGCACTCATCAGTTTTTCCAAATCATCATCTCCCACATACATATACAATCAGTGCTCAGTTTATATTAAGGTAGCAAATCTTCAAATTTTAATGGGCAGTCTTCACTTTTCTCCACTCTCCACTTTAATGGAAAGGTTTTACTCTTCTCCACTCTCCAACGTTTCAGCCATCCAATGCATTTCATCATCAGATTCTCAATAATATGAATGGCTGAAGAGTTGGGGTTGGAGTAAGAGTGATGCCTATCCAATAGTTTGAAGATTTGCTATCTTAATATAAACTGAGCACTAATTATATATATATAGGAGATGATAATCTGGACTAACTGATGAGTTCTGATTCAGAATGAAATACATATATTGGAGATCATTTATTTTTTTTCACATGTATGTGTTCATATGTATCAGTTAAATAGGATGGATTGGATAGCTGAAGGGAGTTTGAAAGTCTGTGTTCAAACCCCCTTTAATTATATCTAACGTTCAGTATATTTCAATATACTTGTATTTAAATAGTAAATCTTCCAAAAGAAAATGAATTAATTTTGTAAGTGAATATTAGATAATATTCCGACGAGGAGAAATTTATTAGTCAAAATGTTGGCTTTGCTGCTAATTTTACGCCAAATAAGGGCGGTGTTTTGTTCAGAATTGTCTAAAGAGAATATCCATTCGTAATGGAACATGTTTAGAGTTAAGAAAGCGGAAACAA
>JAQFVV010014889.1:0-24743 GCA_028023455.1 Epiperipatus broadwayi | reverse complement strand
GTTTTCTTAGTTAGCTCTTTATATTAACTCTTTGAGTGAGGTATGTATTTTATTCTAAAATATTAAATATAAGAAAAAACATTATTCACTTTCCTTTGTTCAACTGTTCTGTTCTCCCACTGTCTGAAAAAAAAAACTATACAGTGATATACAAATATTATGTATTAGCAGGTAGAACAAATAATTCTGTATTGAATACACTTGGTTTTATTATGGCGATTAATTCCTTTCTGTGCTGACAATCAGATTTGCTGACAAATTTATTTATGGGGCTCCAGTGAGCAAAATGAAATCACTAGGGCATGTGATATAACCCATTGACCCCCAAACCACATATGATTGACTTAATTTTTGATAAAACAATTGAATTGATGATGAATATTTATTAATGAATAACAGATAACGCGTTCCTGACTTGAGTTTAAATATAGGAGTTTAAATATTCTAAGCATGAGGCTTCACGCCCACAAAGAAATGTCAAAATTAATATTACAAGAACTTTTATTGATGATATTATTCTAAATCTTGCTAGCATGAAAGCGTGCAAACCATTTAAGCATTTTGCCAACTGCATCTGGCTGCTTGGTGTACACAAAAGGTCTTCACCTGCTTTGATGTTACTCTAGAAATTATTGTCATTAAAGCGTAATGTCCCCTGCATCGGACCGCTTGACAGATAATTCCCAGTTTGAAGGTCTTCACCTACTTGAGGCTACTAAAAATACAGAGCGAACATTAAATATATGTTCTAGCAAGCAATACTGTAAAATTAAGACTTTTAACATGGTATCACAACAGATATCTTATATTATAAAACTAAGATACTAATTAATTTTGACATAGAAAACATTTCATTTATGACATAGACAAATTATTTCACTTGTTTTACTCCTATGCTTTGATCTGCTCTTACTACTTTGCTAATGATATTTTCTTACTGTCATGAACGCGTATAAACAAACGTAAATATATATATATATATGGATATATAGTACACGTATAACTAATTACACATATACTTATAATTATTCTGATTGTCTTTTTGCATTAAAAAATCAGAATACATTTAACTATAAAGAAGATTAGAAAGTGATGTTTTAATTTATTAAATCATTCAGTTATGCATTATAAATCACATAACTTTTTCAAATATATAAAACATTCTATAAACATATCACTTTAAACATTTAATTTATTGAGATCTGAGTAACTAAAACAAAATTACTATCTCCAGGGCATGTGTGGGGTTTATTAAGTCGAGCCACAATGATTGGGCAGCCAAAAACATAACCATGTGCAGTCAAAATCCACCACCACCTTAAAGTCAAATCAGATTCCAACTCAGCTTAGCCAAAACTGAATTCAAGCCAAACTCAAAAGCTTGGACAGCAGAAATCGACAGCACAGTGCCATGCGCCAAGAACAACTCATGGAGTTGGTGAGGACTAGAGACTCCGGAGTAACACTAATATCTAAGAATTTATATACTTTGAATAATTTTATAAATTGAATCATATGTATGTTCGGGTTGCCAGCACAGACAGCGAGTATTAACATTTAAATAATTATAAAAGAATGATGAACTGGGAAAACAAGTATGTTAGAAAATATTTAATAAGAATAATTTGTTTTCGTTTCCATAAAACATAGAATGCATTAATTACCTCTAGTCTTTAAGAGAATTTACAAATATAATAAGAGTGGCGGTCCTTATCATATGCCAACAATTATTACACAACAGAGAATTCTATGTCTATGCCCCCAGCGAGAAATATAAAGGCGGATAAAGGTATTCACTAAGAACGGAAATGATTGTTCTAATTTTATTACGGTGGAATTTGAGATTTATTTTCACATTTGGAAATCTATTCATGAAAAGCAAAACATATTTTAGGGCATAACTCTAAGATTGATTTGAAACTTATTGAATTAATAATATATTTGAGAATTTGTTCGACTTTAATTTAAATCACTTCATCACGAATTACCAGCATGGAGCGGGTTTTACCGGAATGGAGGTGCAACGGTACTGGCGGCTTACGAGGCAGAGAGTAAACTTGAAATATGATCGCTACTCGATGATTGAAGTCCTATGGTGGCTTGCATCTAACAAGTCTTACGCCCTTTGACTAATGCATACGAAAGGAGGTACTTTCTTCCTTGAGAAATTTAAATAAGGGAATATGATCACCGACCAGCCTAACGAAGTGGAAGATTGCCCTGCGTCAGCAACATTCGATGATGATGACTTGATGGTCATCATTGGAAAATAAAACCCAGTAGAATGCTCGACGTGATAACTTGATCAATTAATTAAAGTCAAACGAGCTTTTATCGAACTATTTAAAACATTTATAAACTATATTAATTATGCCCTAATTAGCATGCTCTTCCTGAATATTAATACAAACTAACAAAAGTTGAATTAAAATATATTTAACCCTTTATCAACCCGGTTTGCAATAAACACATTTAAAGATTATATTAGAATAAATACATATTGGTGAACACAAAAATGAACAGCTGGGGCATAGATTAAAATGGAGCTAATAATTTATTATTATCTAATGTAAAAATAGTAAACATGTAATATTTTCTTTGGACTCGATGATTGATAGAACTTATAAATCTAGTTCTAATGGGCGAGAATTACTATTTGAAATTAATGTTATACTATTTGCATGTGGGCAAATGGAACCAGGGAGCTCATCGAGTCGAAAGATTATTGGCATATAATTTTAAATACGACATTAAAGCACATAAATAGATATATTAAATGAATCGCCAATTAAGAAAAGAAAAAGTTTAAAGACTAGAGATTTAAAGAATTACGAGATAGATTTACAGTAGTATAAATAAAAGGTTTTATAAAAATTGTTACATTAAAGAAGAAAGAGCTCTTAAAATGGAGGAGTGTAGAATAAAGTTCGAACTGGCCAGAAAGTTTAACGTTCATTATAGAAATATATTACCCCTTCCGCTGGTCCTTAAGTTGCATGTCCAAGTTGTTGAAAACATAGGCATTATTTGGCTGATTATTGGAACAGCATTTTTAGTAGCTTTTCATGATGTTAGCAGTCTGATCGGTCCAGAAAGATTCAGCAGCACTATTGAAGATTTCTAGGGACTTCATGGAACCGTAGCCAGATTCCTGATGTTCTAGCCCTCTATCATGATGAATACAATTTAACACGCACAGAGTTCACTGTACTACTTTACAACAAAGACTAGCCTTCTTTTACTGACTTTTCAGGGCTATATATACTGTTCACTGATGCTTCCGGCTAGCGCTCATTTTATTATCAATGTGTTTTATAATTAGTTGTTTTCAAATGGATTCCCCTTGATAAGGCTTTCAAACTAAATTAGCTTGAATTCCTTCCAATTGAAAATGAATTCTTAAAATCTGAAAATGATTTAATTAGAAAAATGAATCCTTATCTTTTCCCAATTCATAAAGCTTTACTATTGTTTTTATAAATTTTAAGGCTTATCGAAGGAATGTAGCTTTTAATCACTGAAACTTTACAAATTATTTAAAGGTGAAAAAAAAACAAGTTTTCCCAACGCAATGAAACTTTCAAACAATTATATATATTTAATAAATATTAAATATATATACGCACAATCCACGCAATTTAATATATATAAATTCATGAGTATTTTATCATGAATTTATTTAGAAAATTGATCAATTTTAAACTTTGCAAAAAAGTTGATCATGAACTAAACCTGTCACAAGGAAAAATATCACTTTTCTCAACAGACAACATTCTTTTATTTATTTATTTTTATCAAAAGAAAATGCTGACTCATGACTTATTTGGTCAGTCCTATTATTTTCTTTACATTTACAAAATCCCCATATTGCTGGAACAGAAGTATATAATTAGTCTTGGCTTACAATAAAAATGTCAGTTATTACATCTACTAATTCTGACCAAAATAAAATTCCTTCTGCCTTGAAGAAACAAAAATAGAATTCTTAAATAGGTTATAAGATCAAATAATAACATTTTAAATTAACTATTACCGATTTAGTTAACAAAACTCTTAACTAATCAATCTTAAGATAAGAATCACTAAAATTCTTGTATAATAAATTTTAGTACAAAAGTAATAAAATTCTTGTTTCCCTAAGTTTGAGGTAAAAATCCATTAACATTCATCACATATTTTATCCCTACCAGAAATAGCTCTCACTCTTTAATAAATTATTATTTGAACAATATGTAAATAAAAATGTAAACTTATATTCTACGCATATATGTCTATATACACATCTGTTGTTTTATCTTCAGTTTTTCCTAATCTTTATTTTGTTTATGATCTTTTCTTAAATTAATATTATCACTGTCATGGAAGATGTTTGAACCTAATTTCTATCACAGTGGGTTTATATAACTCTAATTAGAAATTGCTGTGCCTACTGTTGAAGTAGAAGAGCTTAAAACTTTAAACTAAAAGTGGCCTGTCTCACAGACCTTGCCATGCTGTCACACCTGAAAAATTACTTATTACAAAAATTGAAATATATATATATAAATTTAATAATAATATCACAAATTGATGTCTGTATTTCTTCAAAATAATATATGTAAATTTATAAATAAATGTTAGAAAATACAGTATTTAAATGTTTATAAAAATATATCTATAACTGACATTTAGAAGTGTTTTCAACTATCTTTATAGTTTTTGTCAACTAATTCTTTAAAATGTCAGCTTTATCATAATTCCATGATGTCAACTTTCTCATAATTCTGTGATCTTAACATTTGCTGCTTGCTTATTAATTAAATCTTTTTTGTATGTATATATTAACATTGTTTCTTTAATTTTTCTTTTATTATTATTTCACAATATTTTTATGGTATTATAATTAAAATCAAAACCATATATACATGAATTATTATGGTCATAAAAGACAAAAGCTGATAAATTATCATTATGTTTATAATTTTGTTTTGTATTTTGAATCCTTTTTAATAATAACAAGTGCTCCTTTGTTCTTTTTTTCAATGTGCACCTCGATTCATATATATATCCACTGCCATACCTACATGTCTATTTGTAAACAATACAATTTTTATTTGACAATAAAGTCTTATCTTTCGAATTATTTATTAATTTATTTAATGTAGGCAGTGCATAAAATGCAATATCACATATACCTTTATAAATTTTCTTAATGAAACTTTCCTGTTCTTTTAAAATATATGGTATTGATATCCAAATTTTTTATCAGAAGAATTAACATTATTATTAATATTATTTTTATATTTAGAATTAAAATTTTTAACAGTATAATAAACACAATCATAATTATATCCAACATTTAACAATTCATTTTAATAAATTTCAATATTTTTGGTTTTATCCAATGCGTATTTACAAAGGTTATCATTTATAAATAAGAATGACTTCAAACCTGCCATTTAATGTGACATTGGTACTATTGATTCATATGGAATATATCCTCTTTTTACTCTTGGTATAAAAATCATATAGTAATACAGTTTATTTTTGTTTCTAGTTATCTTGAGATCTAAAAATTGAACACTCATTGAATTTTTATCTGTTTTAATCCATTTTAAACCCTTTATATTATTTAATTCATTAAACAAATCATTAATAGCATTTGGCTTTCCACAAACAAAAACATCATCAATATATAAATTGTATAAAGTAATATTTTTTTAATATTTTCTTCATATGTAGATATAACAAAATTACACATCTGGGAAACTGTAGGAAGACCCATCAGCCAGCCATTACTGATTTTATAAAATTCATGCTTAAAAATCACATAAATATATCAATAAAGTTTAATGTTTCAACAATAAATTTTATTATTTTAACATTAACATTTTTTAACTTTAATGCATTATTAATTATGTATAGAAGTCATTCTATCAATTAATTCATACATTTCACTGACATCAATTGAAATGACTGGTTTAATCTTAAGAGTAATTCTCAAGTGTTTTTTGATCAATATTATGACAGACTATGTAAGAAATTTAATAAGAAAATTGACTTTTTGTTTAAGAAGGAATTTAAAACTAAGTTTCAAGATACTAATTTTGTTAATTTGTCTGGTGTGGATCTCAATTTTCAAGAAAAATATATTTTAAATTTTGGTGCAAAATATGTTGATGGCCAATGAAAAAATAGTGATCTAGAATTGAAGACTGCTGTTGAAAGTTCCTTGGGTGTAATTAAATGTGATTCAAAGGTTGGCAATGATTTAATTAAAAAAGTAAAAGAAAAGAATTTTAAATATACAATAAATAGTAATAGAAATGTACAAATTTTTAAGTTTAAAAAAATTGCATTTGATAATAATGCTGTGTGTATAAAAGAGGATAAAGGTTTAAGAATGTGTTTGTTACTAAAATCTGATTACAAAAATAAAGTTATTGCTCAAATGAATATTTTTAATTTTATAAAAGTTAATAAGATAAATATTGAAAGTTTACATGTTCAATTTGTTAATAACATTTTTAAAAAAGCCAAAAATAATGTAATTGACAATTCTACTTATTATAGGATTTATCCTTTGGCTGAAATGTGTCCTAAAATATTTTCAAATATAAAATTGCATAAAGAAAAAGAACCATTACGATTAATGATTGATTTGGGGGGGGGGGTTTTATTATGAAACATGTAAATTAATTGATGTACAGGAAATTCTTGGTTTTGGTATTTATACAATATGTTCATCATTTGATTTCATGGGTAAAATTATAATGTTATTATTGATAATTGTGATATAATTTGTACCTTTAATGTCAGTGAAATGTATGGATCAATTGACAGAATGTCTTCTATTGAAATCATTAATAATGCATTAAAGTTAAAAAATGTTAACATTAAAATAATAATATTTATTGTTGAAACTTTAAACTTTATTGATAAAAATATTTATATGATTTTCAAGCAAGAATTTTATAAAATGAATAATGGCTGGCCAATGGGTCTTCCTACAGTTGCCCAAATATGTAATTTTGTTATATCTACATATGAAGAAAATATTTTGAAAAAGGAATATTATCAGGAAAATATTACTTTATACAATCGATATGTTGATGATGTTTTTGTTTGTGGAAAGCCAAATGCTATTAATGATTTGTTTAATGAATTAAATAATATAAAGGGCTTAAAATGGATTAAAACAGATGAAAATTCAATGAGTGTTCAATTTTTAGATCTCAAGATAACTAGAAACAAAGATAAACTGGATTACTATATGACTCTTAAACCAATAGCAAAAAGAGGATATATTCCATATGAATCAAAAGTACCAATGTCACATAAAATGGCAGGTTTGAAGTCCTTCTTATTTAGAAATGATAACCTTTGTAAATATGCATTGGATAAAACCAAAAATATTGAAATTTATTATAATGAATTGTTAAACATTGGATATAATTATGATTGTGTTTATTATACTGTTAAAAATTTTAATTCTAAATATAAAAATAATATTAATAATAATGTTAATTCTTCTGATAAAAAATTTTGGATATCAATACCATATATTTCAAAACAACAGGCAAGTTTCATTAAGAAAATTTATAAAGGTATATGTGATATTGCATTTTATGCACCACCTACATTAAATAAATTAATAAATAATTCAAAAGATAAGACTTTATTGTCAAATAAAAATTGTACTCATTTACAAATGGACATGTAGGTGTGGCAGTGGATATATAGGTGAATTGAGGTGCACATTGGAAAAAAGTACAAAGGAGAACTTGTTATTATTAAAAAGGGTTCAAAATACAAAACAAAATTATAAAAATAATGATAATTTATCAGCTACTGTCTTTTATGACCATAATAAATCATGTATATATGGTTTTGATTTTAATTACAGTAACATAAAAATATTGGAAACTGAAAGAAATAATAATAAAAGAAAAATTAAAGATGCGATGTTAATATATAAATACAAAAAAGATTTAATTAATAAGCACAAGCAGCAAATGTTAAGATCACAGAATTATGGGAAAGTTGACATCATGGAATTTTGGGAACATTGACATTTTAAAGTATTAGTTGACAAAAACTACAAACATAGTTGAAAGCGCTTCTAAGTGATGGTTATAGATATATTTTTATAAACTTTTAAATACCGTATTTTTTAATATTTATTTATAAATTTACATATATTATTTATATATAAATTTGAATATAAGTTTAGTAAATCATTTTGTATCAGCTTAACATCATATTATAATCCAACTTCTTTTTAAATAACCTTGCTTTAAATACATAATTAATTATGCAATTATTATTTAATTAAACACCACATATATATGTAAACATATTATTGTTATAGAAATTTAAAAAACTTAGTGGCTTTATATAAGCAATGTTTGTTAACTAACTTTTTATAGGACATATGTTTTGTCAATCAGATGGGTTGTCATCAGCTGTTTAAAAAAGCTACCTGAAATCACATCAAACATAATGACTCCACTTTTTTTTAAATAAAGATGATGTTAAACCACTAAGCATCACATGATCACATGTCCTATACTAGCACATTAATTGTTGATAAACAGAGCAAAACTCTCCATACAGTATTGCCACCTGTGCTAAACAGAGTAATCAATGGATGCCAGAAGGCATATTTTTTGTGGTTTTCAATTTCATTCTCATAGTTTTGTAGTTAAGTAGAGATAAAAGGTGGTTGCTAGAGGGTTGCATTAGATCCTAAGATCTAGATGCAGTGCTCTCAGATCCAAAGCTCCTCACTGACAAAGGCCACAAGCCAAAAATTAGTCTGGGGATATTGGATGAGTAGGCATTAGATAGGGATTTTATGCACAAGCCTTCTGGCATCCATTGATTATTCTGTTTAGCACAGGTGGCAATACTGTATGGAGAGTTTTGCTCTAAAGATGATGTACTCAATTTGATATTAATATTTGAAATTAAATTTTATCAGTAATTTTTTGTATTAGCTTAATGTTTTTGACAAGACAGAACTTATAACCCAACTCATTTTTTAAATAATCTTGTTTTAAAATGAACATTTAAATATGCATTGTAATACAAGCTTGTTAAATTAAGTCATGTAACATATGGCTTGATTTCTTTATAATTAGTCAATGAAACACTGTTAAAATCTATGTAATATTAGTGCTATTTTTATTATGCATTCTATAGAAACTGATAGAAATTTATGGTCTTATACAAGACACTGTTTGATAAACAATCAACTAATTTTTATGGTACAGAAATTGACTTTTTTATAGCAACATTTGAACGAATATTAAGTAACCACTTAGAGGACACATACTTCTGTCAATCAAACCTGATATTATCAGCTGTTGAAAAAATCAGTTGATGTCAAATCAAACATAGCAATTCAATTTCTAGTTAAATAGACTCACAACATTCAGTTTTATATTAGCAAATAAAAATCAAATATTGTAAATATGACATTCCATAAAGACAACATTAATAAATAAATTTAAAATGTTTTTAAATTATAGAAATGTGCTAAAAATATTTATAACACATATATTAGTGTTTTGGCCAAGGATCGTCAATCGCTTCTGATGCCTGCAAATATGAAACTTTTCTAGCAAAAAAAAAAATGTTTTTTCTACATTAAATGTTGTCTTGAAATGCAATAAATTCGAACATTTTTAAAAATATTACCCAGGCATAAAAAAAAATCTTTAAAAATATATAGATATGGAAATGAGCACTTCTATTAAGAGATAGGCAGCAGATGAATAATATTGGTAATATTACTATCTTCAAAGAATGAAAGTGGATAATCTACTGAAATGTGAAAAAGATGGCGGCCTCACAGGATTATTTTTCTGTGGAAGTACTAGACTATTAAAACAAGGTTAACATCATATTAATATTGAATATTATAATGAATAATGTGTTTTTTAAATATTTAACATTTTTATTATAAATAATGTGTGTGACTTTTTTTATTATTACTTAATACTCTATTAATTCGACAAAAAAGCACGATTTTGACAGCCACTTCTAATGCTTTATTAATTTTCAAGGAGCACAGACTTGTTGCAATTAATTTTCCATTTAAATTCTGTAGTCATATTACAACTTGATATTAAATTAATCAATTATCAAAACCAGCAATTAAAATGGAAACATAAGAATAATGCTGAGAGGGAGAAATTACTCTTTAAATTAAAATATTCTGCATTTCATTTCAAATAATAAACCTTTTATTATTGGTAATTGAATTATAAATACTGTTATAAATCCTGCCGCTTTGAATTCATTTTACACTATGAGTTAGCAGAAAGAGATAGCAGCAAGCAATCTTTAATTAATTAAAAATTACGGTTAATAAAAATAGAAGATAAAACAAAAGAAAATACAAACAAATCTTTTGTGTTTAAATTATCTTTTTAAAAACAAATAAATCTGGATTGTTGTTTTTTTTTAAAAAAAAAAAAGGAAGTAAAAATAATTTTGCTTATATTTCATAAAAAATATTATACGGTATATTTATCAAATATATATTTTATATATATGCGTAACATTTTTTCTTATTATTTATTCATTAGCTTTTTGTTTGATATATTAAAAGTTTTAAAAGCTCGATAAGATTTTTTTTTCTCTTTTGCTGAATTTGATTTAAGATTGTTTTAACATAGCAAAGTATCGTTTCGTCCATTAAACTGCCGCTCAAAGGATTACTCTATTCACATCCACTACCGTACAATATTTGAATTCTAACGCTCTTTTATATTCTTCAGATTTCAAGATTTATATAATTATGTTCACATTAAATAAAATAAACAATTATAGGCAATATAATAAACTAGTGAAGTGATGTTTTAGCATAAAAGACATTTCTGTGAATAATCGCTCCATTCAATTAACAAATGGACATTTTGTTTTCTTCTATTGAAAATCGATGCTAGATCCTATAATGATTTATTCCATAATTTTGCTTTATACTTATATTTTAAAAATTTTACACACCTAATATGTTTGGATAAAAACATCTGAAAAAATAAAAATAAAAAATCTCCAAAGTGCATTTTTAACTCCACCTGATTTACATTATAACACATTCTCTCACATGTTATCATCATTATTTTGTAATTATCAGTATTAAATTTTTACAATTCAGTTTATGAATGCTATCTTTCTTGTATAAATACATTTAAAAATATCATCTTTAGAAAAATATGGTTATTAGTCATCTATTAAACTAGAGATTCTTATAACATTTTTAGTCCAGATATAAACTTTAATCCTAATTAAAATTAATATATTTATTCTTTTACAAAATGCATATACTATCCAATTAATATGAAATTGTAAAAATAACACTAAAATAAGTTTTAAAAGAACTTAGCTAGCTTTTATCTGCCAGAATCATAATGCTGAATAGAATTGCATCTCTAATATATATATATATTATAACGACTTGGGGAATCAGGTGGTGTTTAAAATGAGATGATGGAAAATCGTCATCAACCCCAGTTAACAAGATATTTCAAATAATGAAATTTACAAAAATAGATAAAGGATTATATTTAAGTAGGATATAAAAATAAGACATATTAAAGTAAGTGATATTAAATATATATATAAATAACTCTATGGAAAATTGGAGTTTAAAGCATCAGGGATCTGAGGAATTGTTTGTTTATTCTCAAGAAAAAAAAATCTAATAGCAAAAAGATAAGCATGATAGATCACTCTGAGAGATCAGCAGCTAACTATCTTAAACACAATTAACCATACATCAATCAGAATTATAATTATAAAAGTAAGTATCAGTAATATTCAAAAAAAAATAATCATTGATTATTGGGAATGAGCAACAATCAAAATAAATCAACAGTCAATCTGGTGATGAATTTGAAATGGGTCTCCTATAGACCAGACTAATTATTTATCTATTGCCAGCTTAAGCCAATTATTTAACATTAATTTGTATATACCAGCTTAAGTGCTCATCCATAAGAAAACATGCTGATCATCATCAATGCTCTGGTCACTTATACCATTAATGTACTAGCCAATTATAAACTTAAATTCTGTTAAATAAATAAAATGTAGTGCAAATGCTTTAAAGAATATTCTCTTTGCCCCAACCAGGATAATGATGATCATTATCCATCATCATCATCACTGGATGCCCAAAAACACTAATATGCATTACTTTTATATATCAGACTATTATGCATAAATCTAGCTCAGAGAACATAAGCTCTATTACTGTTACTGTGATTAAGAGATGATGCAACATATAAAAATCTAAAAATCATTTAGATTTAACTCATTAGAATAATTTCAAGAATTATATATAAGTTTATTAATAATAAAAAAAAAAAAATTAAAGTCTGTAGAATAGGTCTACATATATATACATTTTATGACTTTGATTAATGCTTAATAAAAACTATCACATTGTGATTTACATGATTAATATATAAAATTCAAGTTATTACATTGATTCACCATACCTCTTAATGGGTTTACATAAAATGCATATATCTGCACAGACTTGTGTTTTATAATATGCAATGAATATATTTCAATTGACATTGAATAAAACTTAAAAAATTATTAAATTTTACAAATGTGTTTTATTTGTCACTCATTGATATATATATATATATATACAGACATGTGACAAAATACTTCCTGAACATGTTTGATATGTCATAAATAAAAATCTTAAGTTATTACTTTTAAATGATATAAATAACTTATACTAGTTTTATAGCAAATAATATACATATCAACTGTACAGTATAATTTATTATTTAATATTGTTATAACTCTATAAATGATATTCATTTTTTATCATATTTGAATTTATCAAAATAATAAAATTATTAACATCTTTCATAATTAATGTCATTTTGAATATACATAAATTCCACTGCTTTAATAATAAAGGCTTTTTTCTTTCCTATTTTAAAAAAATAAATAAATAAAATCAGTTTTTCTTTTTAATCAGGTTACTCTTAACTAATTATAAATGTATTTTTTTAAAAAACCATACTCCAGAAAATTTCTTTTGCTTTCCTTTTTCTACTCTAAAATATTTTGGAGTTTTAGAAGTGTCAATGAATCAATCATTTCATTCAAGCAAAAGTTACTTGTTATCTTTTAAAATACAGGCAGTTCCCTAGTTACAAACTTAATTGGTTCCTGATGTGTGTTTGGAAATTGAAATATTTCGTAAGTAGAGATCTGTAAAAAAAACATCATAAAGAGTTTTCAAAATACAGTATTTATTTTTTATTGATTAGTATCTGGAGTTTTGTTTACAAATTTATCAAGAGTTAATTGAATTGTATTTTTTTTCTTCTCTTCATAAAGAATTATGTAACATTCTGTGTCTTTTTCTATTGCAATTTGTACACAAGATATACACTTTCCATTAGGATCACATTCTTTCATGAAAGTCAAAAATTTGGCAAGATGCATGAAGGCTTCATTCATATTCATGATTGTCAAACTCTTAATAAATTCATTATCAGGTTCTTCTTTATTTTGTAGTTCATTCAACTCTTGTAGTTTAATTAAATCTTCATTTGACAGAGATTCTGAGTGAGATTGCATTGACTCATCAATATTTTCATCAGTGACATCTAAATTTAATTCATTCATTATATTGATTACAATTAGAGTAATATTCATTATATATAAAAAGTGGAAGAACAACATGTGAAGATTGGTGATGTATCAGACAGAATGGCAAGATTAATTATTTAAATAATTTAATATATCCAGCACACAGTTCTTCTTTTCAAAATAGTTCATATATATATCTAATATAGAAATAAAACAAACTAACTCCTTTTTTTTAAAACTTGATTTTTTATGACTATAATCACGAAAAAGAAATCCAACATTTCGACTATTTTTTATAGTCTTTTTCAAGGCACACTAAAATAAAATATATATATACAATAAATATCACATATTCCAAAAAAAAAATTAATTAATTAAAAATTACAAAATATATCCATAACCAAAATTTTCTTTTTTTTACCTTATCTCACTCCCCTTTCCTATTACAATCACAACTTAAACACAACTAATTCCTTTACATATATATATATATATATATGTAAACGGTATATATAGAGTACACCCCCTACAATATATATATATATATATATATATCAAATAAAAACTTTTAATTAAAAACCTATTATTAAAAATAAAAAAATAAAAGAAAATAATAGGTTTTTAATTAAAAGTTTTTATTTGATATATATAGATTTTTAAAAAGGAATTAGTTGTGTTTAAGTTGTGATTGTAATAGGAAAGGAGAGTGAGATAAGGTAAAAAAAAAGAAAATTTTGGTTATGGATATATTTTGTAATTTTTAATTAATTAATTTTTTTTTTTTTTTGAATATGTGATATTTATTGTATATATATATTTTATTTTAGTGTGCCTTGAAAAAGACTATAAAAAATAGTCGAAACGTTGGATTTCTTTTTCATGATTATAGTCATAAAAAATCAAGTTTTAAAAAGAAGGAGTTAGTTTGTTTTATTTCTATATTAATTATTTAATAAAATAGCAGATATCAAATGCAAAATATTCAGGCTTATTTCCCAACAAGTTTTCATTGTAATGAAAATATAGAGGATTTTATATGGATGTACAAAAGACTGTTGATAAGACCAAACAACATTTTAAACTTGGCATGAGAGACATTAATGCTAAGATTGGTAAATAATTGAAAGATAGAAGTACTATAGGTAAATTTGGTTATGGTGATAGAAATGAGAGAGGACATAGACTTATAGAGTTTGCAGAAAAAAAAAACTTTATGAAATCTCTTATTGAGGAAAATGTTAAACTGAAATAGATATGGAAGCATGTAAATGAAGGGACAGCAGAATTGGATTATATTTTTACTAACAAAATATTTCACGATTGCAATTTTCTTAATAAATTCAAAACAGGAAGTGATCACCAATTAGTGTGATATAAGATTCATATTAATGCAGAACTATAACGACAAAAATTATTAACAAACACAATATTCACAATTGATATTCCTAATCTTTAAAAACATTCTAACTTGCAAATCATTTCACATATTGACAAATTTTGAACATGATTCAGATTTGAATGAAATTAATAGGAAAATAGCTGCTGCACTTTTAAAAACTGCAGCAAAGATAGCAGCAATTGCCTGGTAAAATTTCTACTGAGACAACACAAATTTATAAAGAAAACAAGGAATATGAAAATAGATGAAAATGATGCCTTAAGAAGGATTGAATATCTTGAATTTTGTAAAATGATTTGAAAAAAACTTGATAATAATACAAAAGAGTATAATTTTGAATTAGATAGGGAAGCCATAGAAGAAAATAAAAATTTCAAGAGTGTAAAACAAGATCTTGGTATTGATAGGAAACATATTTCTGCAATACAAAAAAAAGTTGAAAATTGAGATGGCATCATGAAATGCGCAGAAGAGTTCTATCAAGAATTATATAGTAATAAAATACAAGGATAAGTCCCTCCTACAACTATTATATCTTCTGAATTGCCTATGGTTTTAAATAGAGAAGTAAGACATGCAATTAAATTTATAAAGAATAGAAAGACTCCATGTATTGATGGAAATATAATCAATATCTTAAAAGAAGTAAGTGAAAAAATAGAAAAAAAAATGGCAAAGTTATATACTAAATATTAATAAAGATGTACCAGATAATTGTAAGAATGCATTATTGATATCAGTATTTTGAAAAGATAATAAAGAAGATATTACAAATTACAGCTCATCCGTTTTTTTTATCAGTTCTATACAAAATTTTTACCAAAATAATTACAACTCATCTGCAACATACTTTGAATTTTAACCACCCAAAAGAACATGCTGGATTAAAAAGTGATTTTAATACAATAGATCATTTCTAACTATTGAGAGAAAGTTATAGAAAGAACCAATTAATATAGATTGTCGCTATGCTTTGGATTTGTAGATTATGAAAAGGCATTTGATTCCATAGACAATTATCAAGATACAGAGCCAAAATACAGTCATATTTTAAAAAAATATTTATACAAATGCAACATTAACAATTAGATTACATAACAATATTAAAAAAATTAATATTGAGAAGGGTGTATGATACATGACTATATCTCCAAAACTTTTTACAGCAGTTTTCCAAGAAGGATTTATTACTTAAAATGGGAAGCTAAAGGAGTAAAATTGAATGGAGATTATTTAAGTCATCTAGATTTTGCAGATGATGTAATTGTTTTTGCAAATAATGCTTTAGAGCTTCAGGAAATATTGCAAGAGTTGTCAGATGACAGTAAAAAAGTAGAATTAAAGGGAAATGTTCAAAGAATAAAGTATTGTTCAATAAACTTTTTTTTAAAAAAATAATGATTAATAATAATGAGTTAGAAGATGTTAACAACTATAAATCCCTTGGTCAGATTATTATTACAAATAGAAACATAGTGCCTGAAAATAATCATAACTTAGTTGGAGTGCTTTTGGTAGAAATAACTTAATATTTAAAGAAAATATGTCTATGTGTTTGAAAGAAAAGGTTTTTAAGAAATATGCTTTACCAGATCTTACTTATGGATCTAATATTTGAACAGTTAATAAAAGAGCAATACAGAAATTTTGAGTCACTAAACTAAAAATGAAAAATGCATGTAAAAAGTAGCAAGAAGAACTTAAAAATGAAATGCATTGGTGAGAGAACATCATTGAAAGAATTAAAAACCAAAGAGTAGTTGGGCTGAACATATTTCTACAAGAGATGATAATAAATGGACAGTTGAAATCTTAAACTACATTGCAAGAGATTGTAATAGTTTTAGAAAGATACAACATGTGAAATGGATGGATGAAATAAGGAAGGGTCTTGGGGTGATGGGGTAAAGAAAGATCACAAATTGAATAAGATGGATTGAACTTGGAGAGACCATTCTTCTGAAATGGATTGATAGTGGTTGAAAATGAGACCTGATAAATGGTTTGGGCTCTTTCAATTTGGGTTACATACATTTACTTTTTTCTATTGTATATTATCTCTTATAATGTCATATTATTTTTACAGAATTTTGTTCTTTGCCAATTCCAATATTTATATGTTTATCAACATAATTTTTGTTTTTTTATCAATGTATTACAAATTAGGGGAATAATATAAAACTTTGAATAATTTAAAATCTTAAATATAATTATCAAAATCATTATAATAATTTGCTTAGCAATGATATTATTTAATATAGTCTCTTACAGTTAAAATGTATATTTTTAATATTTTTAGGGTTATATCTACAATATTTATATAAGTTAATAAACTATTTCCTTTGTAAACAAGCTTCATTTTTATTTGTATTATATTTATCATTTCTATTTGTAAAATTATTAATAACTGCTGTCTTTTGTATTCATGCTTATTGTGAGTTTATAGAAATGATTTTTCTTAATTTATTACTTTTAATAAAAATTTTTAATATAATTTTATATTCAAATTCTACTTTTGTAAATTTAATATTACACGTATTATTATTAAAATCATCATAAACATACCCAAATCTCTTTTATTACTAATATTTAAAATATCATTTACATATCCAGACTTTCAACAAGAATGGACACAAAAGATGGAAATTATTAAATATTTTAATTGTAGTATAACGATCCGGAGAATTTAAAGCTTAACGTAATCTGCACTATAGGGAGCCATCTAGGCATTTGAACCTAGAAAATTTTTTTTTTATATAAATTTTGATTCCGGTCATTAGCCCATTGTCACTAGCTCAGGGAGTAGCAGAGATTTAAATTTCATAATAAATTCTTATCTAAGAATATATAAAAAAGAATAAAATAAGCCACTGCCAGTAATTAACACGCAAACATTTATTTATGCACATATATAAAATTTAGCATTATTTTAGAATAACTTTTACTTTGGATTTTAACTTCATTTTAGAATTTAAATTTACATTTTAATTTTTATAATATTATAAGTTTACATTTTAATTTTTTATAAGTTCGCACAGATGGGTTTATAAAATGTGTTTTTAATGTTGAGTATAGATCGGTTACATAGATTACACGGTCAAAAAATATTTCAAAATAAACATAAACGATCAAAATACAAAATCATTTGATACCATCAATTGCATAGGGAATACAAGAAACCCAATGGTGTTCATCATAAGACACTGCATTGACACCAATAACTTAAAAGACATCCGACTTAAATACATCTTAGATACTCACCGTAAGGTAACAGTATTTACCGAATGTCTATATATTTTGATCAAATATGAAAACCAAAAACATAATCAACCGGTAACAAACCCATGCAAACATCTATACCCAACTTAAATTTAATGCATTTTTATTTAGGGTGTCGAGTATGAATAAACTACATAGATCTGCATTTGAAAAGAAAATATTCTTCCCTGATTTAACCTTAGGCAAAAAGTTCGCAGTCAAACCGGTATCAATCCATCTGATACATTTATGTATTCAATGTAGCATGAAAATACAACAACACAAAATACTATACTGTCAGGAATGTACATCTGAACAGTAAGTAGAGTTAGAGAAGACATCATCTCTCCACCAACAGGAATGCAACATCAAAATTTTTTTTTGATATGTATCTGCCTACTTTATAAATTTTTCTAGGTTCAAATGCCTAGATAGTGCCCTGTAGCACAGATTACGTTAAGCTTTAAATTCTCTGGATCATTATAACTGGCCACCCAACTTGGGCCGGTCTATTAATAAAAACCACGTATACTCTGAGTACATTTTTTTTCAAAGTGAAATATTTTTATCTGTTTACATAAAGTCGTATACTTTAAATCTTATAAAAGCACTGCCGGAAAGAAATAACACATATATTAAACACGAGAAACTATTAACAATATTAAATTGTATTTTGTTAAAAAGAAAGTCAAAAGGTTGCAATTGATATGTGTTTTTTTGTTAATATAAATTATGCTTTAACGTGTATAGGCGCACACAGCCACGTAAGTTTATGATTGAAATGTGGTGCCTTACGATGAGTACCTTTGGGAATTACTTCAGTGTAACCCTATGTATGCATTTCAATCAGTCATAAATAAGTTGGTGGTATTTATAATTGTGCTGCAAATATACACGTTTAAACCCATTATTCCTTAAAACATATTTACCTCAGTGCAACTGTCTTAAATAAATAATTTATAAAATTTCCTTGTCATGCCATGTATAGAAATAAACTGTATAAAAAAAATAGAACACTTAGGAGGGGAGGAGATGTAAACATGGATGGTCCTTGGGAAAACGATAGCAAACATTTTTTTTTTGTATATAGTCTTTATACTAACTGAATGTTTTGTAAATTTTGTTAATCATGTACCGTAATTACTAACCCTAAGTAAATTTTTTTTTGTTTATTTTTTTTTTAAGCAAGTTTACTGATATGTAATGGGAACATACGTACGTTACATTGTTTTTTATTAGTAAACATTAAAAGAATAAAAGTTCGCAAATAAATCTTCTTTTTTAAGAATTAAAAATTGAAAATTAAAAAATCATCTTAAACTCGTATATATATAATATCACACAGATAAAAAAAAATTATTATTAAAATAAAACTTTATTAAAAATAAAAAAAAATATTTTAAAAGCAAAAACTTAAAAAGATTTAGAGATAAAAATATATCTTTAATTTTGGAAAACACATTAAGTAATCAGAAAATGAAAATGATTGTTTTAATTAGTCAATGTAAACTAGCCTTGGGCATTGAAATGTATAAGCAATGGTCAGATAGGAAAACAATAGAAACTTTTAGCAAATGAAAGAAATCCATTGGGAAATCGGACCTCAATGAAAAGGTTTTCACCATCATGATGTAATGTTGAGTTAATCCACAAAATTATTATAAAAGGAAAGGTTTGAAAATAAAAGAATTAATTAGTTATTACGAGAGGACAGATATCTGTTAGTGCGGAGTCGAAGGAGAAGGAATTGAAAAGATGCACTCTTCAATCCCTTCAGTTCTGCTAAAAAAGAAAGAGAAATGACATCGTTTTCTACGTTAAGGACCAGCTCAAGTAAAGACCTCCGGATAAATAAAAACAATGGCTAACTGATACCAATATCTTCAGTACGGCGTTGTATCCCAGCATGTTCCTTTCGCGTTTTAAGCTTAAAAATACAGCTAGGATACAAATTTTTAAAAATTGTTGAATTTGAATAGTTTAACATTGCTGTTCAGTATTATTTAGCTAATTCTACCTAAATAAGACAAAATCAGCAAAAAAATTCATTCAAATTATAGTATTGTACCCCAGCATGTTCCTTTCGCGTTTTAAGCTTAAAAATACAGCAAGGATACAAATTTTTAAAAATTGTTGAATTTGAATAGTTTAACATTGCTGTTCAGTATTATTTAGCTAATTCTACCTAAATATGACAAAATCAGCGAAAAAATTGATTTAAAATATAATATTTTACACCAGCATTGTCATTTCGCGTTTTAAGCTTTGAAAGACAGCTAGGATAACAATTTTTAAAAATTGTTGAATTTGAATACTTTAACATTGCAGTTCAGTATTATTTAGCTAATTCTACCTAAATATGACAAAATCAGCGAAAAAATTCATTCAAAGTATAGTATTGTACCCCAGCATGTTCCTTTCCCGTTTTAAGCTTAGAAATACAGCTAGGATACAAATTTTTAAAAATTGTTGAATTTGAATACTTTAACATTGCAGTTCAGTATTATTTAGCTAATTCTACCTAAATATGACAAAATCAGCGAAAAAATTCATTCAAAGTATAGTATTGTATCCCAGCATGTTCCTTTCCCGTTTTAAGCTTAGAAATACAGCTAGGATACAAATTTTTAAAAATTGTTGAATTTGAATACTTTAACATTGCAGTTCAGTATTATTTAGCTAATTCTACCTAAATATGACAAAATCAGCGAAAAAATTCATTCAAAATATAGTATTGTATCCCAGCATGTTCCTTTCGCGTTTTAAGCTCAGAAATACAGCTAGGATACAAATTTTTAAAAATTGTTGAATTTGAATACTTTAACATTGCAGTTCAGTATTATTTAGCTAATTCTACCTAAATATGACAAAATCAGCGAAAAAATTCATTCAAAATATAGTATTGTACTCCCAGCATGTTCCTTTCCGCGTTTTAAGCTTAAATACATGCAAGATACAAATTTTATAAAAATTGTTGAATTTGAATAGTTTTAACATTGCGATTCAGTATTATTTAGCTAATTCTACCTAAATATGACAAAATCAGCGAAAAATTCATTCAAAATATAATATTTCCACCGCATGTTCCTATTCCCTCGTGTTTTAAGCTTAGGATACAGCTAGGATACAAATTTTTAAAAATTGATGAATTTGAATACTTTAACATTGCAGTTCAGTATTATTTAGCTAATTCTACCTAAATATGACAAAATCAGCGAAAAAATTCATTCAAAATATAGTATTGTATCCCAGCATGTTCCAATTCGCGTTTTAAGCTTAAAAATACAGCTAGGATACAAATTTTTAAAAATTGATGAATTTGAATACTTTAACATTGCAGTTCAGTATTATTTAGCTAATTCTACCTAAATATGACAAAATCAGCGAAAAAACTCATTCAAAATATAGTATTGTACGCCAGCATGTTCCTTTCGCGTTTTAAGCTTGGAAATACAGCTAGGATACAAATTTTTAAAAATTGATGAATTTGAATACTTTAACATTGCAGTTCAGTATTATTTAGCTAATTCTACCTAAATATGACAAAATCAGCGAAAAAATTCATTCAAAATATAGTATTTTACACCAGCATGTTCCAATCGCGTTTTAAGCTTGGAAATACAGCTAGGATACAAATTTTTAAAAATTGATGAATTTGAATACTTTAACATTGCAGTTCAGTATTATTTAGCTAATTCTACCTAAATATGACAAAATCAGCGAAAAAATTCATTCAAAGTATAGTATTGTACCCAGCATGTTCCTTTCCCGTTTTAAGCTTAGAAATACAGCTAGGATACAAATTTTTAAAAATTGTTGAATTTGAATACTTTAACATTGCAGTTCAGTATTATTTAGCTAATTCTACCTAAATATGACAAAATCAGCGAAAAAATTCATTCAAAGTATAGTATTGTACCCCAGCATGTTCCTTTCCCGTTTTAAGCTTAGAAATACAGCTAGGATACAAATTTTTAAAAATTGTTGAATTTGAATACTTTAACATTGCAGTTCAGTATTATTTAGCTAATTCTACCTAAATATGACAAAATCAGCGAAAAAATTCATTCAAAGTATAGTATTGTACCCCAGCATGTTCCTTTTCGCGTTTTAAGCTTAGAAATACAGCTAGGATACAAATTTTTAAAAATTGTTGAATTTGAATACTTTAACATTGCAGTTCAGTATTATTTAGCTAATTCTACCTAAATATGACAAAATCAGCGAAAAAATTGATTTAAAATATAATATTTTACACCAGCATGTTCATTTCGCGTTTTAAGCTTTGAAAGACAGCTAGGATAACAATTGTTAAAAATTGATGAATTTGAATACTTTAACATTGCAGTTCAGCATTATTTAGCTAATTCTACCTAAATATGACAAAATCAGCGAAAAAATTCATTCAAAATATAGTATTGTACCCCAGCATGTTCCTTTCCCGTTTTAAGCTTAGAAATACAGCTAGGATACAAATTTTTAAAAATTGTTGAATTTGAATAGTTTAACATTGCAGTTCAGTATTATTTAGCTAATTCTACCTAAATATGACAAAATCAGCGAAAAAATTCATTCAAAATATAGTATTGTATCCCAGCATGTTCCTTTCGCGTTTTAAGCTTAGAAATACAGCTAGGATACAAATTTTTAAAAATTGTTGAATTTGAATACTTTAACATTGCAGTTCAGTATTATTTAGCTAATTCTACCTAAATATGACAAAATCAGCGAAAAAATTCATTCAAAATATAGTATTGTATCCCAGCATGTTCCTTTCGCGTTTTAAGCTTAGAAATACAGCTAGGATACAAATTTTTAAAAATTGTTGAATTTGAATACTTTAACATTGCAGTTCAGTATTATTTAGCTAATTCTACCTAAATATGACAAAATCAGCGAAAAAATTCATTCAAAATATAGTATTGTATCCCAGCATGTTCCTTTCGCGTTTTAAGCTTAGAAATACAGCAAGGATACAAATTTTTAAAAATTGTTGAATTTGAATAGTTTAACATTGCTGTTCAGTATTATTTAGCTAATTCTACCTAAATATGACAAAATCAGCGAAAAAATTGATTTAAAATATAATATTTTACACCAGCATGTTCATTTCGCGTTTTAAGCTTTGAAAGACAGCTAGGATAACAATTGTTAAAAATTGATGAATTTGAATACTTTAACATTGCAGTTCAGTATTATTTAGCTAATTCTACCTAAATATGACAAAATCAGCGAAAAAATTCATTCAAAATATAGTATTGTACCCCAGCATGTTCCTTTCGCGTTTTAAGCTTAGAAATACAGCTAGGATACAAATTTTTAAAAATTGTTGAATTTGAATAGTTTAACATTGCAGTTCAGTATTATTTAGCTAATTCTACCTAAATATGACAAAATCAGCGAAAAAATTCATTCAAAATATAGTATTGTACCCCAGCATGTTCCTTTCGCGTTTTAAGCTTAGAAATACAGCTAGGATACAAATTTTTAAAAATTGTTGAATTTGAATACTTTAACATTGCAGTTCAGTATTATTTAGCTAATTCTACCTAAATATGACAAAATCAGCGAAAAAATTCATTTAAAATATAGTATTTTACACCAGCATGTTCATTTCGCGTTTTAAGCTTTGAAATACAGCTAGGATACAAATTGTTAAAAATTGATGAATTTGAATACTTTAACATTGCAGTTCAGTATTATTTAGCTAATTCTACCTAAATATGACAAAATCAGCGAAAAAATTCATTCAAAATATAGTATTGTACGCCAGCATGTTCCTTTCCCGTTTTAAGCTTAGAAATACAGCTAGGATACAAATTTTTAAAAATTGTTGAATTTGAATACTTTAACATTGCAGTTCAGTATTATTTAGCTAATTCTACCTAAATATGACAAAAGCAGCGAAAAAATTCATTCAAAATATAATATTGTATCCCAGCATGTTCCTTTCGCGTTTAAAGCTCAGAAATACAGCTAGGATACAAATTTTTAAAAATTGTTGAATTTGAATATTTTAACTGATTTTGTTCAGCTAATTTAGCTAAATAGATTAAATAGCAAAAATACTGAACTGCAATGTTAAAGTATTCAAATTCATCAATTTTTAAAAATTTGTATCCTAGCTGTATTTCAAAGCTTAAAACGCGAAAGGAACATGCTGGTGTACAATACTATATTTTGAATGAATTTTTTCGCTGATTTTGTCATATTTAGGTAGAATTAGCTAAATAATACTGAACTGCAATGTTAAAGTATTCAAATTCATCAATTTTTAAAAATTTGTATCCTAGCTGTATTTCCAAGCTTAAAACGCGAAAGGAACATGCTGGTGTACAATACTATATTTTGAATGAATTTTTTCGCTGATTTTGTCATATTTAGGTAGAATTAGCTAAATAATACTGAACTGCAATGTTAAAGTATTGAAATTCATCAATTTTTAAAAATTTGTATCCTAGCTGTATTTCCAAGC